>JAXCLQ010071459.1:0-12037 GCA_035584115.1 Cedrela odorata
TAAAATTTCAAAAATAACATTGTTCACTATAAACTTCTCATTTCATGTCTACCATATGTCCAAACTTACAAAACTAAGCTCATATAGTGTTAAGCGTAAATTACGGATGTTACAATATGGGTTATTTTCATTTAACTTATAATTTTTGAGATAAGATATCAAAAATAAAGAAAAATCACTTATTTTCTCTCTTAATGAATACGATCAAGCTTGGAAGCAACATTTGAGTTTGATTGCTTGAAAATCTTGTAATTTCAAAGTTTCTCTCTTTATTTCTAAGCTAATTATTAGCTTGATTTCACATGTTATTGATTAATTTTGTGAAAATTAACCTTAAATGCATAATTTAATGTTGTAAACATTTATTGTCATGTAATTACTTCATTAACACTTTAAGTTGTAAGTGCCAATGATCTATACTCAACTTCTGTACTAGACCTAGACACTACTCTTAGTTTTCTTAAGCTCCACGAAACACGGTGACCTGCTAAGAAAATCCCAAAACCATTTGTTGTTCTTTTGTCATCAATATCTCATGCCCAATCTGCATCAATAAATCCAACTAGACTTGATTTTCCTCTTTGTGAATAAAAGTCATGGTTTTGTGTACCTTAAAGATACCTTAGAATCCTTTTGCAGCTTGTCCAATGACGATGTTTGAAATTTTTCAGAAATTGACTCAACTTATTCACATTAAATGCAATTTCTTGTCTTATTAGTATCACATATTGTAGAGCATCCATCAAGCTTATATAAAGAGTCTTATTGTTGAATTAATTTCCAACAAATTTTGAGAATTTCTCACTAATGCACAGACAGTTGGCATGTATTTCAGCTTTGCATTACAGTTTTCCTCAATAAATCTTTGATGTATTTAGCTTGACAGAGATGCAAGGCTTGTTCATTTCTCTTTATTTAAATGCTTAAGGCTTAGTGACCCTATAATTTTCAATGAAAATTTTTCATTAAGCTTTTTAATGATGTCTTCCACACGATCTTCTTTGCTTTCCATTATAAAAATATCATCCGCATATACAAGTAATATCACAATTTCATCTGCTGATGAAAGTATTAACAGTGAGGTGTTCATTTACAAATGCATGAATCCTCAACTTATAAGTGTAGTTATTAACCTTTCATACCAGACTCAGTTATTAACCTTTCATACCAGACTCCTGGGGTTTGTTTCAGTCCATAAAGAGTCTTGGTTACCTTGAAAACATAGTTAGGACTCTTAACATCTTCAAAACCTTCCGGTTGTTCCATATGAATTTCTTCAGCTATGCTTCCATTTAAGAAAGCATTATTGACATCTACTTGTTTGATGTCCCAACCAAAGTGCACAGCTATATATAACACTACTCTTATTGTTGAGGATCTTACAACAAGGTTGAATGTCTCTATATAATCCACACCAACAATTTGGTGGTAGCATTTTGCTACTAGCCTTACCTTATGTCTTGCCAAACTTCTATTTGGGTTATGTTTGATTTTAAAAACCTACTTGCTTTTGTGAGTGCCTTGTACTCCTCAATTATTGCCTTTTTTTCCATTTATGTTCTTTTAAAGCTTCTACTTCAGTTTTTAGTGCGTGATCTTTTTCCACTCTTTTATTCTCTATGTAGTAAAGTTTGAGTATAAAGACTTTATCTTTGGATCTAGTGATCATGGGGTATGTGTTTAAGGTTTGTTATTCTTGTTCTTATATGGGAATGAATAATTCTGTTTGCAAGTTTATGTTAGTTTCAAGTTGTTCTAGAATTTCTATTTGGCTTGGATTGTTTGTTGAACTTTGTTAATTTGTTGATGATTGTGGTGAAGTTTCAATTTTAGAGCTTGCTGTTGCTGAAGTGGCTTGAAAAGACCTTTCACTAACTTCTTGTGCAATAAGTAAAGACAAAGGAACTATAAGAAGTTGAGAGTAATCATGAATGTTTGTAGAAGAATTGAAGTTACTGACTTGACACTGAAATAAATTATTTTTTTATTAAAAATTCAGACTTATTAAAGTTCACATGTTTGGCAATGTATATCTTGCTTGATTTATCTAAGCATTTGTACCATTTGTGTTTTGAGTTGTAACCTAAGAACACATATCTAGTTGTATAAAATTACAGCTTATGTTGATTGTATGGTCTCATATGAAGGTAATATGCACAACTAAATGTCCTTAGAAAGGTATAGTTAGGTTTGGTTTTATAGATTCTTTCAAAAGGGCTTTGGTTTGCAAGTATTTGAGTTAGCATTCTATTTATCAAATAGGCTGAGGTTTTAAAGTTTTTGAATTCAATAAAGATGTTTGAAGTTTGTGACTTGTTTTTCAATTGGAAGATCTATATGTCTCTATTATAGTCATCTATAATGCTTAGGTAATACTTAAACTCATTTATATAAATTATTAAAGCTGATCCCCATAGGTTTGAGTATATGATTTCAAGAGGTCCTTTGGTTTTTATCTCACTGCTTTTAAGAGTTAATTTATGATTTTTACCATGTTGGTAGGCATCATAGAATGAAAGAAGTTGAATTGTATTTCCAAACTTGAAATCCTTACAAAATGAGAGATTTTCAAGAAAGTTTGATCATTTGGTAAGAATTTCAAGTTTGAAAATAAAATTCAACTTCTTGATTTTCAAGAAGGTTTGATCATTTGGGTGACCAAGTTTTTTGTGAAGTATATCAGACAGATTTTATTGACTCTTGGAATTAACACTAACACTTGAACCTAGAACAGACTCTTAACTAGAATTTAAATTGTTGATATTAGCAAAAGCAAAGAGAAACTCAACAAATATCAATGATTGGAAATGAGTATTTCTTTTTCCTAATTCTTTGTCTTCAACTTCTTTTAAAGACTTGAGTAGGTTTAGGCCACCTCTATCCACTCTTTACAACACCATTCTATAATTCTTGCCATTCATATCATATAACCAATATCATCAAATGCAACATTTAAATAATTATCTTTGGTCAGTTTTAATATGTTAAGTAGATTCTTAGTCATATGAGGCACATGTAATATATTTTTGAGTTTTAATGGCTCATAGGTTTGACATGTAAATAGCTATACCCTATATGCAATATATTCAATTCTTTTTCATTGCTAACAATTAATTTCTCCTTACCTTTGTAATCACTTATGATATAGATGTTGTTCAAGTATTTGGGTCACATGGTTAATGGCATAATTATCAAGATACTAATCACCTTCACCTGTTGATTCTTGAGTGATTATGTAAGCTAAAGATTAACCTTGATTGCTGGATGGTTTTGGCTCAAAGTCCTGATTAAACCTGTGCCAACAAGAAGCAGCTAAATGACCAGTTTTGTTGCAAATTTGGCGAACTAATTGTTGCCTTAGTAAGTTCTTCTTCTACTTCTACCTCTGTTGCCTTTTCTACTAGCTTAAATTCCTTGGTCTCTTCCATTTTGGTTTCTCTTTTGATTTTATGTGTTGTTGCTATTTATAGCTATATTGGCCTCAATATATGTTCCTAGAGTTGTTGTTGTGCTTCAATCTACTTTCAAATATGAGAGAAGACATCCTCTTGAGTTAACATTTCAATTCTTGAGGAAATGTTCACAACAATGGCATCATATTCTGAGCAAAGTCTATTCAAAATATGCTCAACCAAGTCTTCGTCACTAGGTGTTTTTCCAATTATGGCTAAAGCATCTGTCATGCTTCTAAATTTTGAGAAGTAATTATTCATGTTCATGGCGCCTTTCTTGGTAGACTAAAGTTGGTTTTCGAGTTACATGATTCTAACATGGGATTGAGAAGAGTAAAGCCTTGTTACTACCTCCCACTGCTTTCTTGAAGTTGCACAATTGGTGAAAGACACCAAGGCTGTTTCATTAATAATGGAGAGTAGCCAACTGAGCAATAGTTGATCCTGCTTCTTTCATTGCTAAAATGCTGGATTTTCAATTATGATTGATTCTTGATCTTCATTAACAGTGGTGTTGTATCTCTTAGACATCATTCATATGCCATCAATAAAACCTTTAAGATCATTTCCTCTTATGGTTGAAAGCACTTGTGTCTTCTAAATAAGGCAGTTGTGTCTGTCAACCTTGATAGGAGTATTAAAGGAGAGATTGCTATATGTTTGAGTGTTTTAGGAAACTAAGATTGCATTTGTGCTTGGGTTGGTAGTGTTGACGGTAGTGTTTGCCATTTTGATGGCTCTAATACAAAGATAAAATTAACAATAAATGCAGAGAATATGCAGCAAAGTGCTTGTTTGTATTTTACTTCTAAAAAACTTACAATCATATTCACAACATCACATATATATAGTGGTACAACGTATCCTTAAAACCCTAGCAAATCAATTAATCTATGTCACATGATATACAAGCTACATTACAACTGTATGTACTTAAACCTTTACAAATAATTAGTTTGTAGTGGCACCAGCTATTGTAGACTGCTTCAGCCACAATACCTTGCCTTTGTAGGTTCTGTTATACAGTGTGGTTTTGGTATTGCAGACATGTAAGGCAAACCTTTCCAGTTTGGCTAGGCTCTCTATCATATCAAAGAACAGAAACTGTTGATGGTACCTATAATTCCTTGTAAATTGTCATTTTTATTCTAGTATTTCAACTACGTTTTTCGTTTGTTCGTTGTCGTTGCGGAGGCTGTACAAATTGGAAGCACGAAGGGTTCTTGTGACGAGCTCTGGACTGATAGGTTGTGCTCCATTAGAGCTGGCCATCCGGAGCACAAGTGGATGATGCTCAGCGAACTACAAACAGTTGTAAAACTGACAACCCGCAACTCGTTAAAATAGTTTAAAGATTGAACAAAGAAATCGGTGAAACTATCTTTACTGTTGCAAATACTCAAAAAATGAACATGGAAGTCATCATTAATCCTCAAGGTTATGGTATGGCTGTAAATTGCAATTGTAGAATCTTGGAACTAGGATCATATCATAAAATAGAATAATCATTAATTGTAACATGCAGGATTTGTAACATCAGAGATAGCATGTTGCAAACAGAGACGATACAACGGGTTAGGTTTATGTACAGTGTCACAAGCCGATTTTCTCTTGGTCGAAAATTAGATTCGTGCGGCACTCACTAGAGCGTTAAACTAGTAAGTTAGTCTAAATAAGTTTACACACAATAAGCACAAGTAGATTAGTTGTCTACAAAGGTAAACCAATAGTAAGAAATAATCAGAAACAAGCACATATCATATCGCAATACAATTCGATGCTACATTGATAAAATATGCGATAAGTAAGCAAGCAACATACAAACAATTAATGAGCAAACAAATATTGAACAAACAAGCATCACAACACATCAGACAAACAAGATTGAACAATCAATGCAAGCAACTCATTTCATTAATCCAAGAACGGAGGAGTACACAGCTATACTTCTGGAGTGTTGATGGTCAAGGCTCTTATGAGGCACCTAGCCATCCCCCTAAAATAGAGTGACAATTCCAAGTCACACTAATGCCTCCTCGACTTACAACCATGAGCTTATTAGTTAGATCTGGACGAATAAATACAGGTGGCTCTTACACATAGCATTATCCAATTTGGAGTTTGTGTCCGAACCGTGAACTCTACTTATTTTGGGATTCTTCTTACAGAGAAAGAAAACAATATAATCATTGAACAAATTATAAATGGCTCTACCAAATACATAAACCCCATGAATCTCAACACCATTTTGGTCTTGAATTCCAGGAGGACCTAATCTGATCACCAAATACATAAACCCCATGAATCTCAACACCATTTTGGTCTTGAATTCCAGGTCCTCCTAATCTGATCATCGTAGAATTACTTCTTCGATTTCAATGTTTTGTTTCCTTTGACTGTTTTAAGTCTCAATCAATCATGGATTAACAAAGTTAGTAGTAGCAGTTAACTTATATCTGTCACGTGTAAGCATGCAATAATAATTATTGGATTCTTCGTGAGTAATTTTAACCAAACAAAGGGCAATTGCGCTTTGCTTTTTTTTTTTAATTATTAAAAAAATTAACGTATTAGCAAAATGTTGTTGGTGCATCGATTTGGTCTTCAAATTTCTTTATCAGATCAGAACATAAATCACTGAAACTTAAGATATAAAGCAAAAAAACGGAAAAAGACTTAACATTAAATTAAAAATATAGACCAAAGCTTACAATCAAGCATGATAAACAGTGACAATAAAGCTACACTTACTAGCAATAGCAAGCAAGCTCTACGGACATAATTCAAATACAAACACAAGGTCTGATAAGCATTACATGAATAATATTTTCATGGCCTTGACAATTTTGTGGGAAATTATTCACATCAACACTTTATTTTCTCACAAAGAATACAAAAATAATATAAGCATAAATAATATTCTTTTCATTCTGGGGGCAGAGAAAGACACTAAAATTAGTCCCTATAAAACTTCCTCTACCAACGGAAACGAATGAGAAAACAGTATTTCTACCAGCAGAATCCTATGCAAAAGGATTTCCTCCAACAGAAGCTACAGGTTCTTGCGTAGGAACATTCCTGTGAAAAAAACTAGTTCAGTTTAAAAAACTGGAGGACATATATTTATGTGATAACTTGTCGCATTATATATTTGACATTAGGAAGGGCAATCACATCATAGATCCCTTCTCTATCACAATGTCATTGAGCTAGGGAGAAGATGTAAAATTCAAATCCAAGTAAAGCAATATGTTTAGCATTCAGGGTTTACCCTCCCCAACCTGTTGCTAAATCCAAAGTCAACTCATTACTTTGCTGCTATTGTTCCCTTCAAGCATAATTTTGACAAATGCATTCACAAAAATCTCATGCAAATGCTCATGACAAATTATTACAACTATGTCCAAAAGAATAACAAGAGCAGTAACAGACTTACGGTAATGGTGCTGTTGGTGATTGCCCTGACATGTATGCTAAGCCACCTACAGGAATAAACCCAAAATAGACGAATAAATCATGTCTTGTGGGAAGATGAAAACAAAAAGACCCTGTTAAAGATGTTTATATGCCTACATAGTTTCATGTCATCAAGTAATATGCAGTAAACTACCTTTAAAAAAAAAACAGTTCTAATAACAACAATCCTAATAATATAAGTAAAGATTTCAGTGGCAAGAGACAAAAAACACTTACCTTGAGCTGCTGCTGGGACAAAAGGCATTACTGTATTTTGTGGAAACCATGATCGAGTTGCACCACCAAGGAAGGTGGATGACAATTCAGTATTTGGAAGTGCAGCTTGCAAGGAGCTCAAGTCCAAGAACTGCATTTATGATATTCAATAAGATGAAATCAGGTACAACAAATCCAAATTTTAATTCCATTAGCTGTTAATAATTAACACCAGGGACCTATTTAATAAAACATGGCAAACTAATGTCATTATTTCGAATAAAAAAAAAAAGTTAAAAAACTCTGCCACCTTTATGATAAAACATCAATTGAAAATCTAGGGCATACCATATTGCTCTTCTCCAAATCAGAATCACAAGTAAAATCAAATGGGTTTGTTGATTTAAGTTGAGTTGCTTGTACCTGCACCTCTCCCTGCACCCAAAAAATGGAATGCAAGTTCAGACACATCCAGAGTAGATCAGTAAGAATAACATCCTAGAATCACACAGAAAATATGAATACGAACCACAAGAGGAATCATTGATGGGGTATATGATGGCCCCATGTCAACATGTGATGGTACAGACAGACCAGGAGGTCCGTGATGGGAAGTAGCTCTCGGATTCTCATCATCATTAAAGTCCTGTGAAGAAAAAAAAATACTCAGAATAAATTAAGGAAAAGTAATCCCTTCACAAAGTAATGTGGTTGATGCAGCCACCTGAGAAACTATTGAGTTCAAATACTGATCAGCAGTTGACGAAGGCTTATAAGCAGCCGACAGTGGTTCACTAGTTTGCTCAACTCCCCCTAAGGAAAGATGGCCGGTAGTAGAATCGTCAAAAGCATTCCATGACTGTTCAAAAACAACGCATAAACTTGATTACAACCATTTTGGGCTGTCACTGAGGCACCGACTGCATGTCATCACTTACATTTCTAAAAGAAGATCACATCCAGTATACAAGAACTGAAATTAGCTGTCCACTAAGCATTACTCTTTTAAGTCTTCCTAAAATCATTTTAGAAAGACATTTTGGAAATCAGGAGAGAGCATACCTGCGTGCTTGTTGCAATAGCAGGGGCTTGAACATCATGCAAACCATTAAACCATGTATCAGACGACAGAGAAGGTCCACGATCACCAGAATTTTGAAATGCTGGCCACTGCATGCCTGTATTGGAAGATGGAAATGCGTCAAAGTTTACTGAAGAACTTCCATTATCAGGCACTGTAGCAGGGAAAACATTTTCAGTTCCAGGAATAGATGCTGCAGGTAAAGGAGTATCAAATGTTGCCCATCCTTCATTTTTAGGATTAGATAACTCCTGTGGGTTTCTACCCAAGGTTGCTGAGGATGTTTGCTGAAGAATCTCAAAGAAGTTCAGAGATGAAGGTGAAGAAGTTTGGGCAGGTTGACAAGAATTCATCAATGAGGTGGAAAATGCATGGGACTTAACCATATTTACAGGATCTGATGATGTTGCTGGTAGCTGAAACAAATCAATTGGTGGTAAGGCAGAGGAGACTGGTTCCTGAAAAAGGTCCATGCAAGTGGAAGATGCTTGGGATGTGTGAATAGTATTTACAGGAGCTGACAATGTTGCCGGTTGCTGAAACAAATCAATTGGTGGTCCGGCAGAGAACACTGGTTCTGGTACAATTGGTGACTGGAAAAGGTCCAAGCCACCATAATTCACCGGAGTTTGAGATTGTGGGAAAATAGACATTTTATCCTGGTGAGCTTCAGCAGCTTGTTCAGGTTCTGAGACATCTGCTAAACCTAAATTATACGACCTGAGAGACACGGAGTTGCTGCCAAATGATCCCATGCTTCCCAAGGATGAGGTTCTCTGAATAGAGTAATGAACAGTCAGCTATTTAGAAATAGAACAGAGAGGATGGATCATTTCAGACAGATAAAACTGCACAGCAAATATATGCACCTCAATCAACATAAACCTCAAGAAAATGAAAAATGAGTGCACTCATTTTGGTCCCACCTATAACACTGACACAACAATTATATATATACTTGCAACAAAATCTGACCATTAAAATTTACAAAGATTATTTCTTTAAGTATATAGGGAACAAAAGACAAAATGACCAAGCAATTGTTTACTGATGAAGAGATGACAGATAATTTAAAGCCTAAGCTGAGCATGTGCCGCGCATACAATTTAAACAATTTCAGCTGCTTGACATCACATCATGTGGGAAGGTTTCCTAACTCGTAGATGTTTGATGACGTTTAGGAAGTCATTTAAACTCTACAATTCACAAGAGAAACCAACCAAATTATATTTGGCATTGCTTCGACAAAGTCCACTTGTACTAGAAAACATTCAAGGAAATAAACATATTAAATGTTAAATTTATAATTTGTATTTGCATTTAGTAACCTAAACAAGTCTTTCCTATCTCCATACCTTAGAATTGGATTGTCCTATTGCAATCAAATTCAATATTCACGGATTTCTAGAGATATTTACTAATGAAGTTTGAATACACTTAATCAGATGATTGCATGACATTTTCAGCTAAACGTTTGAAACTGTAGGAAAGATTAATCAATGCATACCTTCCCCGGCTGACAATCATTTTATTTAGCACATCGACCCAAAAACACACACAATCGAAATATTTACCATAAAACAGACTATACTAGAGAGTTTACCAGGAACACACTGAATTAAAGAATTTAGTATGCTCAACATTGCTCCACTAGTATAATTCTTAAATGGAAACAGTTTAAATTGGAATAAAATTTTGCAAACCTACACATTTTCACTAACAGAATCAGTTGTAAGATATATGACCTGTGGACGAGGAATCCCATCTACATCTCTCCTTAAGTTTGCCACTGAGGATACAATATCCCTTGAAGGCCGAATAGGTGGGCTGTTGAATCCAACATCCTTCTCAAAGTTGGGAGATTGTGCACCAGATCTGAAGGGATCACCTCCACTTGACACAGAGTAGTCAGAAATCCTCAAACCTGAGCCCTCATTCGCAAACCTGTCCTCAAACATTTGTTCACTCATACGACCAGGACTGTAGACAAAACCAGAGATCTTCCCAACATAATGGCTTCGGTCTGAGCCAGGTCTCCTGGTTAGCACAGCACCTTGTTTTCCATAACGCCTGTCTTCATATTGGTAGTCATAAGGCGGACTCTGAGAATATGAATGATAAGAACTGGCACGTCTTGTCTCATCTGTATGACTTCCTAGGACCTGTCAAAATATTTATGAATGCCACGTGTTACAGTTTTACCCAAGGTAGAAGTGAGTTATTTTAAAATGGAACACAAGGACCAAGGCACCAATGATTAGAGCCTGTTTGATTCTATTTTGAAAGCATGTCTTTGAATCAACCAAATGGCTCTGAAAACAATAAATTTCAATTTTTCTTTCACCCAAAAGAAGAATGAAAAAGAAAACAGATCTGTTTGATGCATTAGAAAGACTTTTGAGCAAAGACATTTCAAACAAGTTTGCAACCACTTTTTCGTTTTCTTCACTTCATGATCACAAAAAAAAATAGATTTAGAAAGCAAAACAAATACTCCCTAAAGTTAAGTAAAATTTATTATCAGAGCAAATTTTAGACAAAGTAGATATTGGTTTAAGATTATATTGCCTGTGTATCTTTCGGAGGTTTTTCAGAGGTCTTTCCTCCAGCATATCTTCTATCAACATATACGTTCTTTATGAACTCTCGGACCTTATAAACATTGCTGCAAGAAGAAAATGTGTTAGATATTCCAAGTTGGCCCTTCCAAATGCCTCATTAGGCAACAGATAATTAATTCCTAACCTATTATCAGGCAATCTTTGCCTTTGGAGGTCCCAATCCTTTAAATATATTTCCCTTGCACGCTGGAAAGAGTTAACATCTTATCAGTAAAACAATAAGCACCATATCTTTGCCAAATAGAAAAAGTATTTGGCATTGCTTGTACCTGATTACCACCATTTTGAAGTGATTCAACTTCTTGGGAGGTAAACTTCGCCATGGATACAGACTTCACACGATGAGTAAACTCACGACTGTATGACACAAAAAATAAATAAATAAATAAGTATAAATACAAGTAAGGAAACAAAGATTTCAATTTCAGTTTTGGTGATAATCTCTTTCATAGAAAAAGACAAGCAAACCAACCATCAACATCCTTTAACTGAAAAAGAAAAGTTTTATTCTGGTGAGAATTGGTTTCTACAGAAAAAGCAAGTAAGCCTGCCCATAATTATAAATAGTACCAATTGATATTAGTCAAAGTCCCTCCTCTCGTCCTACTCCAACTCTCACTTCTAGGTAGGCCATAGACAGAAGTAAAATTAAAAAACATAATGAACCAAATTACACAGACACATAAACACACAAATGAAGCTATTTCAGCAATTAATTGTTCAGGAATTTCATCTTAATTACAACTTTAGAATAGTATATCAAACTTTTCATTTTAATTTAAAGTCCCACAATATCCCCTTTCCCTGAACAGGAAAAATAAAGGTTTAGATACACCAATATCTATTGCAACGAAACTAGTAAATATTGAAATTAATTAAAAAAACCAGGATTAAGTAAACGATCAAGTAAATAAAATTACTCACTGTATTCCACTGCAAGTCATGCAAACAAACGTCCAAAAGTTGGTACAAACATATTGAGGACCCTGCACCATTAAAATCATACAGCTAATCACCAAAAATCTCAAATGAATCAATTATTTTTCATCAAATAATTTTCCCAAAAAAAAAAATTAACAACAATGATTCACCGAAATCTCTTTCATTCATAATAATAAAATCCCAAGTCTTAACCACATTTCAACACCCAAGTTGCACTCTTTCAGCAACCAACCAAACAAAACCCTTCATTTACCACTTACAAACTATTA
>JAXCLQ010071462.1:0-12035 GCA_035584115.1 Cedrela odorata
TAAATCATTTTGGACCCAAAATAAGAGAAACCAAAAGGGCAAAGACCAATTAGTCAATATTGACGGCTGTAATTTTCTCCTTCCTTCTCTCAAACACTATGAAGTTTGCAGTGGAAGCAGTTAACATGGTCATCTCAGTCCCGCATGTGTTCTTGACTTATTTTTTTGTTTAAATATAAATAAAATATTTGACAACTAAATTTTATATTAAAAATTAATAAGGTATTTTATAACTTTTTATATATTTAGATTTTAAAATGTAATAAATATCCTAATATAAATGAGATGTTTAATTTAATTTTTTTAATTTTGAAATAACGTTATTAAACGTTATAAAAATTTAAAAATCAATTAACTTTTATCATAGGATTGTAACTCTCGTAACAATTGGTATTAGGCGCACTTGACACTTAGCACATGTATGTGACATGTGACGCGTGGAGATATTGTTATAAATAAATAATTAATTTTAAATAATTTAATTTTTTAATTTTGAAAGAACATTATTAAACATTATAAAACTTTGAAAATCAATACTTTTAGCGCATGGAAATACTGTTATAAATAAATAATTTATTTTAATTAATTTAATTTTTTAATTTCGAAAGAATGTTATTAAACATTATAAAATTTTAAAAATCAGTATTTTTGGCATGTGGAGATACTGTTATAAATAAATTATTTATTTTAATTAATTTAATTTTTTAATTTTGAAAGAACGTTATTAAATGTTATAGAATTTTGAAAATCATTACTTTTGGCATGTAGAGATACTGTTATAAATAAATTATTTATTTTAATTAATTTAATTTTTTAATTTTGAAAGAACGTTATTAAACGTTATAAAATTTTGAAAATCAGTTAACTTTTACAAGAGAATTGCAATTCTTATAACAATTAGTTTTGCGTGAAGACACTACTATAAATAAATAATTTATTTTAATTAATTTAATTTTTAATTTTGAAATAAGGTTATTAAATGTTATAAAATTTTGAAAATCAATTAACTTTTATTAGAAGGTTACAACTCTTATAACAATTGTAATTATTCAAAATAACAGTTTAAATTTCAAAATGTGTATGTTAATGGTTGTCGTGTTTCTATAAATTGTGTAGAAACTCAAAATTAAAAGTCCAATTCAATCTCTTTTTCTTCCTCGAAATATCATACTGTGTTCTTTAAACTCTCTGTGAATTTTCACTGTTACTTAATGCTAAATTCTCTCAAGGCTTGCCATATTTTGAAAGCAATTTGACTATGAATCTCACAAGCAATCTTAGCCAAGAAAGGGCAAATAACGTTTTAAGGAAAACATATATATATATATATATATATGCGTTTCAAGTCTTCGTTCTATAGATTTTCAACAATCTTAAAGCGTTATTTTGATATGGAGATTGAAACTTTTGATGCCACCATTAAATTGATAATCAAAATATGATCATCATTTTAATGGAACAAATTTTACTCTCTGATACGACTTTACATGATATCTTCCATGAATAGAAAGCTGTAAACCCCGAGTTGTATATAAAGAACTCCCAAGTTATGGAGTACGAGATTTACACTACCCTGCTCAGTATGAGGTTCAGGGAGGGAGTCTCGCCTAATGATCACATAATTAAACAATTGGAAGCACAATGTAATACCCTTAAAAATTTAAATCAATGACATTTTAGTCATTTTACATACTAAGGACAATTTTGTTATTTTATTAATTTATGTCGAGGTGCTAAAAACAAAGATACTAACTGTGTATTACTGTGTAATTAGTTATTGTGAGTGATTTGATAACAATTTATAAAGTTTAGAAAATTTTTTCTTAAAACTTTATCCACACACTCGACCTTCAAATGAAAACCGGAATTGATTGAAAAATTCGATTGATAAACGGTTTACTTTTACTGAAAAATGACTCTATAAGGATCGAAATAAATTAAATTTTAAGTCAAATCCGAGGTCATATGAGAGAGAATCAAAGCCTAGAACATAGTATATGTATAGGAAAATGACAATTGACATATTTACCCTTTTATTTAATTTCTTTTAAAAAAAACTTTCAAGGGCAAATTAGTAATTACATTTCAATTGATATTTCAACAAGGTAGAAAATACACCTGGACATTCTTCTTCATCCCGTAACTTCTCTTTTCTCCTCAGTTTTTAATTTTTTTTCAATTTCCTTTAAATTATTCAATTTTCAACGATTAAAGTTTCGTTTCTTATTGCTAATCACACGTACATAACACGGACTACACTCTAGGAATTTCGTTTGAGTGATTTGGTCGACAATTAAACCGGGAGGAGAATAGTACTATTATTCACAATTTGGAAATTTTCAAAATTACTTGTAAATCAGACGTCTTAGGGTTAAATTGACTCCTCGATATGTTGAGGGAGCAGCCAACTAACCAATAGTGATCCGATTTCTGTTCAGTTTTGGTAACACTTGTGAGTGGATTATTTTTACATGCTTTTCATTTATTTAAAATTGTCTTATAAAACTTAATGTTTTATGCAATAAAGAATAGTTTATTTTATAAATTGATTTACATTATGTTTTATATGAAAAAAGAGACTTACTTTGAGTTTGATATATATTGTCATAAAGAAGTTGTTAAGATATTGACTTTGAGGCCAGTAGGCGGTCACTGTGTTTTGAATTGTGTTTTATTTCTGATTTCTGATAATATGTTAGCCATTATTTCAATTTTTACTTAACCTAGTCGAGAGACATAAGGGGAAAAGTTTATGTGCTTTGAAAGCACATTCTAATTTATGTTCTGTGAAAATACAGATACATGTAAGAAGTAGGGGGGTGAAGGGCAGTCTGATATTTGATCCGAAATCTATACATATCCCTGCATATTATTATGTTTTTATTTGATTATTTGAAATGATAACTTTGAAAATTATTATAATATGCAATAGATATCTCGTTAGTATGATTTCTGTCTGAAATTGATTTTAACTTTAAACATATTTTATATCAAAACTGAACTCACTTTATTTCTCCAAAAACTCACCCCAACACAATTTCTAGTAGTTGCAGGATTTCCTTCTATCTGAAGATTTTAAGAGATATTCGTGAAGAGCATTGGAATTCCAAATTCTTCATGTAGTCACTTAGGGGTTAATATTTTTGTTTGTTTTGTAAATTAGGCACGGCGTCCAATTATGTATATACATTATAAATGTCTTTTGTACATTCATGTGTATATTGACATTTGTGTATATACTATTTTATAAATGAGTATCGTGATATATGCCTAGCATGGTGTTGAAGGGCATGGAGCCCTTAGTATATGTTTATGAAATCATGCATATGATTGTATTTATCTATATTATAGGTTTACATGTTTAGATTTGTCTGAGGATTACAGGGGTAGGATATCCCTACCTCTATGCCATCATGACACTGATTTACTGGTGTGTGACAAAGTGGTATCAGAGCATAGTCTAGAGGTTGATAACTATAAGTAGAGTGTAATGCCTCGCATGTGTAGTATGTCCGAGATACTTCCGTGCTGGGTGTTACCTCTATGAGTATCTGGATAATCTAATGCGTCTTCTTTCTATAGATATCGTAGGATAAACTATAATTCATCTTAACTGTATTTTCGTATCTTAGTAGTTAAATTATGTCTTCTCAAAATAAAAATCCCTCCGATAGAGGCCAAATGATTTTTTCTTTAGACCATGATTCGTCTAGGTTTCTAATGCCACCCTTTGGGGTTTAGAGTCAAATAGGTAAAGGACAAGGTAGAGGTTGGGGTAAAGCTAGAATCCAAGAGCTTGAAGTGCCAAACAAGAGAGTGGATGTTTTGCTTTACTATATTATGACTTTAACTTAATGCTCAAATTGTAAATATTTATGATTCAAGTTGAGTTTTGAATATACCAAATGTGTTGAATAGTGAATTGCTGAAATATGTGTTGGAAGGATAGATATGTTACAGATGGGATGCGATTTTAAGAAATTTCACATTTGGTATTATGAACCATGATTGTGGAGAAAAAAAATTGCTCTAATTTAGTTATTTTGTGAAATTGGATTGATTTATATTTTCAATAGTGTGATGACAAATTTGCTTTAAATATGTATCAAGAGTTGACTTTCTCTTTAAGAATTAGTTTGAACTGGTTGATATATCTAAATGTGTGAATTGCGAAATTACCGAATTATTAGTTTCGAAAAAGATGAGTATGTTATTGCTAAAATTTATTTCACGCAGGATTTGTGAAGATGTGAAATTTAAGTCTTGATAGGATGACTATGTTTGAGGATAAATTGTAATGATTTACGAATTTCTTTTGAGTTCGGGGTCGTAAATAGAAATTATGGAAACATTTGTATATATTTTAAAAGTGTTGTGGGTGTACTGAGATACGTTGAGTCTAGAAATTGCGATTTTGAGTTGCGATATCTGAGAATGAATATTAAAATGGTGGGATGGTTATAGATAATGCTTTATTATATTAGATTAAAATGTGAATACATAGTCATTACAAAAATTTAATATGCAAATATAAAGGGTAATGTCAGAATTGTGTTATTTACTGAATTTGGACATTGGTTTATTAGATTCGATAATTGATTTTGTGTTTACTACTCTATAAACTTATGATTATTATGAATAATAAGAATGTTGTCGAGAAAGTCAATTATATGTTGGAATAAGATGAATTTACAGATAGTGGTTTAAGTGATGACACGCGAGAAATGAATATTGAGATAGATTGGATGAGTGAGTGAACTAATTTTGTTTTAATGGTTTCAAACTTATATTATTTGGTTTTAAGAACCCCCTTTCATACTGTAAATGTGTTGGGTTATATCGATAAATGGGGTTGATCAATTATATACGATTGTGACATATATTCTTTTTATTGAGGCTATTGATGCTAGAATTATGTTCGATCCAATGGTAACTCATTCTTTTATTTCTCTATACATTGTATACTGTTTGGGCAAAGAGAATAAAAACCTAGGTTCACCTTTAACCGTGTCTACTCCTGTATGAAGCGCGATATTAGCTTCTAAGATTATAAAATCTTGTGACATTTTTGTTGGCAAGCATGTATTTCCTACTAATTTGATCCTGCGATTTTAGGTATGGACTGGTTGTCCATATATCATGCAATAGTGGATTGTAGAGAAAAAAAAAATTGTCACTTTTTCTATTTTAAATGATCTAGTCTTTAAATTTCAAAGTGATAGGAGTGAAGTCTCTGGTAACTTGATTTTGGCTATTGATGTGGATAGACTATTGCGTAAGGGATGTACTGGGTACTTAGCCTTTTTCGAGATTATTTTGTTGATCGCGAGTGAACAATTATTTTTCAAAAAATTATTTTAAAAAAAAATTCATGTTGGAATTACACGAGTACAAAACTCAATAAAATTTTTTAAATTGATTTGATTATGAATATATGAAAACTTATGACCCTTGTGGTTGTGGAATTGTTTCAGCAATATTAAGGACATGCTAATATTATGAGAGTACAGACGGTGGTTTGGGCAATGATAGGTAAGAAAGAGATATTGAGATTGATTTATTAAGTGAATAGATTAATCCTATTTTACATGATTCAAGACTTACATTTCTTGGTCTTAAGAAATCTCTTTAGAATTGATAAAAGCGTTGAATTTATATGATGTAAAGTTTGAGTTTAAGTCTTGGCGAAAATCGAACTAGTTATTATTTTCGATAGGCCGAGTTTAGATAAAAATGATTGAGAGTGTTTAATGCCTTGCTTTATGGTCAATTTATAAAAATATTAGTGTGTTTGAAATTATAGAAATGGCCTTGAGATATTGAAAATTTTATTTACTCAATTTGCTTATAAATTGATATAATGGTGATATGGAATTAAGTCTGTAAGGTAAGTATATGTGTATGAAATATTTGATATACATGTAATATTTTTGTGGCTATAGCGTGTAACCTATAGCGGATCCTTGAAACATATAGTGGAGTGGATGATTGTTTCTCCGAGGATTGTTGAATAAGGATTTAAGTTACAAGTATTGGGATCTTAACTAAGTCCTCTCACTTAGCGTTGGTTATAACTTTTATGATTTTTATGGTTATTGAGATAGTTTTCAGTGATATTGAGGGTATATGAAATATTACGAATTTACAGATCGGGAATTGGCTTATAATATGTGAATGGATGATTATATTTCTCAAATAATTATCTGAGCTTAATAATGAAATATAAGTGATAAATGATTTGATTAAGTTCTTAGAATTATATTAGACATTACTTTGTGAAGTTGTGATTATAATGAACATATGAATGGTTTTCGAAAATATCTATAAAGTGTTGAGATACTGTAAAGATATAAATTATAACTTTGATTGTTTCATGTAAGAAAGGATCCAAAGGTTTGTATGTTAATTGGCTATAGATAATTTATTTCATTAAGTTAAAATGTGACAATGAGATCACAACTTGAACCAAGTATTTGAAATACATATGCATGAAACCTCGATTAAATTTGTTAAATAGGCTTGATGTATTACTCTTTATAATTTATGGCTATTTGGGATTATTGAAACTATTTTCTCTTGAATATGTTAACAACGTTTGGGATTAATGAAATTTACAAATTATGGTTGTATTATACTCGTTGAGGAAAACATAGTAAGATTAGTGTGAATGTTATAGAAATGGTGAATTATCATGAAACCATGAGTAATAGTTTGGGTTGTATTATTCAAGAAAGAATATCGAGATTTGTATTAGTGAAGAAAATTAAGGAAGCTCAGATTTTGGCCCCGTATATAGATGAAAAGAAGAGGTATATAGATGAAAAGAAGAGGTAAAGGCAGTGACTTTAGAGTAAATGGTTTTGACATATTAACATATTGAGATAGTATAGTAGTGCCACCAGTACAAGAACTCAAGAATAGACTTATAGAAATAGCTCACACTTCATTCTATACCATACATCTGAGAGAAATAAAGATGTATTAGGTCTAAGAGAGATTTACTAGTAGGAAGGCGTAAAGAGAGATATTGTTGAAGTAGTGGCCAAGTATTTGATCTGTCAGCAGGTAAAAGCAGAACATTGAAAACTGTCTGGTCTTAGATGTACCCGAATGAAAGTGGGATAAAGTGACTATGAATTTATTGTAGACCTTCCTCACTCATCTAAAGGATATGATTTTATATGGGTCATCGTGGATAGATTAAAGAAGTTAGCTCATTTCCTTCCAGTTAAAACCACTTATACTGCTTCACAATATGCCCAAATTTATCTTAATCATATAGTTTCTTTGCATAGTATACCTATTTCTATCATTTCAGATCGGGATTCTTGATTTACATCGAAGTTCTGACAGTCCTTCTAAAAAGCTTTAGGCACTCAACTCTATTTATGTACTGCATTTCGTCCTCGGATAGATGGACAATTAGAAAGGACAATCTAGACTCTGGAGAATATGTTACGAGCATGTATGATTGATTTTGAGGAGGGCTTATATGTTTATGAAAATTTCTCCTTTTAAGAGAGTTATGTGATTTGGCAAGAAGGGCAAGTTAAGCCCGAGATATATTGAACCTTTCAAGATTCTCCGACAAATTAGGGGCAGGGCATATGAGTTAGCTCTTCTGCCTAGTATGGATAAGATACATCCAGTTTTTCATGTATCCATGCTGAGGAAATATCTCTATGATTAGTTGCATGTTCTTATACCTCAAACAATAGAGTTAAATCAAAACTTGTCATATTAGAAGCAACTCATGGCTATAGTCGATAGGGAGATGAGAAAACTTTGATCGAAATGGATTCTTTCAGTGAAGGTTGACTAGCAGCATAACAGGAGTAGTGAGGTAACTTGGGAGTTAGAAAATGTTATGAGGAAAAAATTTCCTCACTTATTTGAAAATGAAAGTAAATATTTCTGAACTATAGTTGGAATTTTAAATTCGAGGACGAATTTTTTTAAGTGGAAGAGAATGTAATACTCTTAAATTTTTAAGTTATTAGCATTTTAGTCATTTTACATACTAGAAATAATTTTGTTATTTTATTAATTTATGTCAAGGTGCTAAAAACTGAGATACTAACTTTGTATTACTGTTTAATTAGTTATTGAGAGTGATTTGATAACAATTTATAAAGTTTAGAAAATTTTTCCTTAAAGCTTTATCCACGCACCCGACCTTTAAACAAAAATTGGCGTTGATTGAAAAATTCGATTGATAAATGGTTTATTTCTACTGAAAGATGACTCGATAAGAATCAATATACATTAAATTTGAGTCAAATCTGAGGTCATATGAGAGAGAATCAAAGTCTAGAACATAATATATGTGTAGGAAAATGACAATTGACATATTTACCATTTTATTTAATTTCTTTTAAAAAAACTTTCAAGAGTAAATTAGTAATTTGCTCTCATTTCAATTGATATTTCAGTAAGGCAGAAAACACACCTAGGCATTCTTCTTCTTCCCATAACTTCTCTTTTCTCCTCAGTTTTTAATTTTTTTTTTCAATTTTCTTTAAATTACTCTATTTTTAACTGATTAAAGTTCTGTTTCTTACTACTAATCACACGTACACAACACTGGCTACACTCTAGGAATTTTTTTTTGAGCGATTTAGTCGACAATTAAGCCGGGAGGAGAATAGTGTTACTATTTACAATTTGAAAATTTTTAAAATTACTTGCAAATCAGACATTTTAGGGTTAAATTGACCTCTCGATAAGCTGAATGAGCGACCAACTAGTAAATAGTGATCCGATTTCTATTCAGTTTTGGTAACACTTGTGAGTAGATTATTTTTACATGCTTCCCATTTCTTTAAAATTGTCTTATACAGCTTAATGTTTTATGAAATAAGGAATAATTTATTTATAAATTGATTTAAATTCTGCTTTATATGAAAAATGAGATTTGCTTTGAGCTTTATATATATTGTTGTATTGGAGTTGTTAAGATATTGATTTTGAGGTTAGGAGGCAAGCACTGTGTTTTAAATTGTGTTTTATTTCTGATTTCTGATAATATGCTAGC
Source organism: Cedrela odorata (assembly GCA_035584115.1). NCBI lineage: Eukaryota > Viridiplantae > Streptophyta > Magnoliopsida > Sapindales > Meliaceae > Cedrela > Cedrela odorata. The sequence continues at coordinate 9,035 of JAXCLQ010071462.1, forward strand.
CGTTATTTCAATTTTTATTTAACCTAGCCGGGAGTAGAGTTGCACGCTTAACCCCCGAGCTCCATTTCCCTGTCTCTATTTTCCCATTTAGGGAAAATTTTTTGAGAAAAAATGGGGAAACGGGGAAAAATGGAGATAGGGATGGGGAAACCTTACCCCCACCCATTTCTCCAAATTCAATTTTCCCGTTTCCCCATTCCCCCCACCCATTTCCCCAAATTCAATTTCCCCGTTTCCCCATTCAAGTTGTCAGGAAAAAAATTAAAAAACATAAAAGTGTTATAAGAATTGAACTCATGACCTCTCATAATTATAACAAGTGTAATACCACTAGACCAAACACTCTATTTTGAATAATTAAATCAATTAAAAAATATTTAACTATTAAATGGGGATGGAGATGGGGATGGGGAAACCTATAATAAAGTTTTTGTTTTTAAAAAAATTACATTACTTCGTATGTGGCATTATACTATTATGAAACTTTTGCTTTATTTTATAATGATTTTTTTTTTTGTATTTGTAATGCACTAATAGATTTTATATTGTATTTATGATGATTTATACACACACACACACACACACACACACACACACACACACACACACACATATATATAATTTTTTCTATATGAAGAAACAAGAGAAATGAGGTAAAAGAAACGGGAAATGGGAGAAAGGAAACAGGGAATTGAGGTTAGGGATGAGGGTACCTTCCCCAAAATTCCTAATCCCCATTTTCCACCAAATGGGGATGGGGGTAGGGATGGGGATGTGGATGGGGGAACCTACCCCCACTCTATTTTCCCAAACGTATAACCTTAGTCGGAAAACATAAGGAGAGAAGTTTATATGCTTTGAAAGCACATTCTGATTTATATTCTGTGAAAGTATCGATATATGTGAGAAGTAAATGGCGAAGGGTGGTCTGATAACTGATCTGAAATCTGTATACATCCCTGCATATTATTCTGTTTTTATTTGACTATTTGAAATGATAACTCTGAAAATTATTATAATATGCAGTGGATGTCTCGTTAGTATGATTTTTATCTGAAATTGATTTTAACTTTAAATATATTTTATATCGAAACTGAATTTACTTTATTTCAATATCTACTCACTGAGTTTTCCTCAAAAACTTAACATACCACAATTTCCAGTGGTTACAGGATTTCTTTTTAAGTGAGGATTCTAGGAGATATTCGTGAAGAGTATTGGGATTCCAGATTCTTTATGTAGTTACCTAAGGGTTAATTTTTTGTCTATTTTGTAAATTGGGCATGACGCCCAATTATGTATACACATTACGGGTGTCTTTTGTACATTCATGTGCATATTAATATTTGTGCATATACTATTTTGTATATGAGTATCGTGGTATATATTTGGCATGGTGTTGAAGGGTATGGAGCTCTTAATATATGTTTATGAAATCATACATATGATTGTATTTATCTGTATTATAGGTTTACATGTTTAGATTTGTCTGAAACTTATAGGGGTAAGATATCCTTACCTCTATGTCATCACAATACCGATTTACCGGTGTGTGACACATAGAGGGTCGAGTCATTGGGAATTCTTCTTAAAGTGGAGAATTAATACTCACATTGGGAATTTTCCTTAAAGTGAAGGTTCCAAGTTCAAGTTGTGAGAGAGGCGACTCTCACATAGGCCGATTGTGATCGGGTCGTGATGAGCATAATTGTGACCGGACTGGTTGTGACCATGTGAAGGTCAAACCCGTGAGAGCCTTGGACCAAAGCAAACAAATTCCTACATATTAGACCGTGAGGCTTCAAGGGCTATATGGGTCTTAAATACTTGCCCGAATGGGGTCGGGACCGTGTTAGACTAGACGAGTTATGACTCATGCCGTAGAGGTGGGCCCATCACATAAAACAGGTGCATTTTTATGTAATAGTCCCAACTCTAGGCATGGTCACAATTGAGTTACAACCGGGTCACAACCCTCTAGAAGAATTGATACTCATACTCATTGAAAATTCTCTTTAAAGTAAAAGTCTCAAATTCGAGTTGTGGGGGAGGCGAACTTCTTAAAGGAAAAATAATAAAGCCTTTAGGGTCCCTCGAGCTAGGTTCAAAGGGGACAGATTCTTGTCCAGTAGGTCACGAGATACACTGAGTTATAACAATCCAATAAGTTAGAATAGGCTGGAGCCTCTATGTTAAATAATTGTGACTTAGTTGTGACTGCGATTAGGATCGGCACTATTATACTAAGCTTAACTTGTATTTGCTACCATTGCAAAACATGGCTTGTACTTAGGATCGGCACTATTACACTAAGCTTAACTTGTATTTGCTACCATTGCAAAACATGGCTTGTACCAGGTAACTCTTGCAAAGCTTGATTTTATACTCTTCAAATAACAAAATTTGACATTTTGGTGGATTAACCTTCTTCTAATTAGGAATTTACCCCATAAATTTTATAAAAAAATATGTATATTAAATATTTCAGTATTCTTTATACTTAGTATATTCTTGATCATATTTTTAGAATATATTCAACATAATTTAACCAAATTTACTGGTATGGATTTTGAATGGTTTTTTTTTATATATTATTCAAATGGATATCATCCACTTGCTGAGAGATAAGAACTCACTCTTTCACATAATGTGGGATTGCTCCTTTGAAAAAAATAAAAATAGTGGGTGGAATACTTGAACACAAAAATCTAAATTGCACAATAATAGAAAGATAGAAAAATATGAAAGAATATTGAAGCCTAATATGAATTCGAGTCTTTTCAACATGAAGTGAGACCATATGTTTCTCTCTCTAATAACTTGGTCATATTGGCAACACGGGGCCAAAAAAAGTAATGAATAAATAAATAAAGATGCTATTGCATTGTCTTTTCCAATGGTGAATAGCCTTTAAATTTGACTACAACGGAGCATAAAAAAATACACATATGGCCTTACATTAAACAGCCAGCTAGCCTTTAAGATTTGTATTCCCTTGGAA
>JAXCLQ010071463.1:0-12032 GCA_035584115.1 Cedrela odorata
CCAAGTATAACATGTATATCATATTTATGAAAATGGTGTAAGTTGGTGAGGATTTGAAATGGTGGATTGTGGAGGTGAAATTGAATCTCGGCAATTTCGGTTGGCCGAGTTTGTTTGAAATATTTGGGAGTGTTTGGAATTTGATAATGCGGATTTGTTGGAAAATGAATTGGTGAGAAATGGAAACATTTAACGAATTCGAAAATGTTACGCTAAATGTATTTTTTCGAAAATTGGTATGATATGCATATATATATATATATGCATGTATGTATGTATAAGCATATATGAAATGATGTTATGGAGTAAATATGGCAATAAGTCTATTTTAGGAAATTAATAAAGTGTAAGAGTTTGAAAATGTGGATGTTGTAGGAATGTAACAGCAAGAAGTGGCATGTAACTAAAATAGGTTGTGTAACTTGATTTTTAGGTACACACCATTGAATAGAAACACACTCGGGAAAAACGGAAACAAAGGTAAGTAAATCGTACATGCATTTTTAATGTTTTTAGAAATCATGCAATATTCAAAGTTATGCTAAAAATGGTGAATTTTAATGTTTGATATGTCGATATCGCATATTTGAAATGATTGTCAAAAATGATGTCGATGTGTAAATATTTATATGAATGAAAATGATTTTATGGCTCTAGTCGTTAGTTAATGTTTATTCTGACCTATTCAGAATTCTGTTTAACGCACAATGTGCGTTTCTATTTAATGTGTAGTGCACGTTTCTATTGGAATTGATATGAAAATGTCCGCTTTAAGCGGAACACATGATCACGTTCTGAATCTGGGTCACCGTGGGTGCAGGTGACACTAACTAACTGGGCCATTCTGAAAATATTTGAAATATGAATGAATTTGTGTGTTATTAAAAAGTTTGAGAATTCATTGATCAGTTTGTTGTGTAAATATGATTGCTTTGAAAAGGAAAGAAATATGAAAAGTTTGAAAATGTATTGATCTATTTAAGTATTTATATTTTATATCACATCGATAAATGAAAAGAAAATAAAAACTTGCATGGTTTACTTACTGAGATTTCATCTCACTCTTTTACTTTAAAATTTTATTTTCCAGAGAATAGTGTTTATGAAGGACGAAAGGAGGCGAACACAGGTGATTAGGCATAGAAGAAATTTTGATTATAATGTGGTAAGATTGTCAGGCAGTTAGAAAGAAAGAGAAAGGATTCGGTACAGATGAGACGCAGAGAGAGGATAAGGAGTCCGTACTGCAGTTATTAGGGCACATGAGTCCGTCATGCATCTGAGAGTCATGTATGGTTCAGCTTTTAGCATATTATAAAAATATATATCATTTGCATCATTTATTTCATTGTATAAATTTCTGTAATACATTGAAAGTTTTTGTATTTCATTACCCGATTTACTGTATTAAGTGATTTATGAATTTACGATTAACAATGTTTGTTGAATAAAAAAAAAAACAAATGTACGCATTCATACATGTAGAGAGAGTAAGGCTTAGGGTGATGGTGTAGTCCGTTACCTGCCGGTAGCATCTCCAAGTAAAGGGTGTTATATAATCACCTATATGATTTGTCACATTTTGTTACATTTAATAACATGTTCACAAATGCATTATCTATGTTTATGCTCTTGTGACATGAGACTCGTCACCTAACTATTAGTATCTAATACTAATCCTTGGCAGCATCAAACATGTTAGTCATGTAATGTTATATTCTCATATGACATTACTTCAACCGAGAACTAATTTGAATATATTTAAATCAGAAACCTTATACTCATATCTATAACTCTTTGCAGATAGAGTCTAATGTCATAATACATCACAGAATTTCATTTTGCATTTTATATATAATATAAATTAGCAACTGAATATGTAAAATGATATAAAAGTAATTTTATTAATTGTAAACTAATTTACAATTAATTATAGAAATATATATATACATAGGAAATATATATACATAGAATAATATCTCTAAACCATATGACATGTTTGGTTCTAGGTCATATCTCCAACAGGTGTTAGTGATCTTTTGACTTGATATACAATAGTCATCTTCTGTGAGGATCATCATACTTAAATGCAATTGTATGAGATTCATAAGTTGTGGATTCTTAATTGGATCAGTATTGGGTGTTATATGAATCACATAGAGGTGTATGAGTGTACAAGATGAGATTTGTCATCCTTTGTAAGAAAATGAGATGCTTTACGTGAATAATAAAGTCACAACTCTAGAAGTCTTTGGTTAAAGAAGAGTGTGAATTAATAAAGAGATTGATGTCACCCATCGAGTTATGGACTCAACATTTAAATGACAATATAATTGAATAACACGGTAATTGGTTGCGAAAATGTCCATTTGAAGTTATACGATTAATCGAGGTAATTTATACTCCTTTATTATTTTTACAGTTATAAATTTATTTTTGAAAATTTTATGGGTCGTGTCTTATGCAATAGATCTACTTTAGAGATTCTCATTGTTATTAAAATTTTAACTTCTGTTGCTTATCTGTGTTGAGAAACACTAACATGTATATTGTTGTGGAAAGCATAATTTAGCTTGAAGGCCTAATAATACATCCATAATAATTGCTTTATTGTTTGCGTTGGCTGATTTGAGAATATATCTTTAATACTTTTGCTTAACATTTTTGTTGATCTCTTGTCCAATAAATGGCTGATCTCATATCAAACTTTGAGAAATAATATGAGCTGCCTAACCGGTCAACTAATTCATTTATCTAAGACAACAAATACTTGTTCTTGATTATACCTCAATTCAACATTCGATAATTAACACATAATCTAAGTGAACCGTCATACTTTTTAGCAAATAACACTAGAGCTTCCAAAGGGGAAATATTAGGGTGTGTAAATCCCTTTTAAACAATTATTGTCGTTGCTTCCACAATTCTAACAATTCAGTTAGCATAATGCAATATGAAGGTATAAAAATTAGAGACGTGCCTAGAATTAAATCAACATAGAACTTTATTTCCTTATCTTGTGGCAATCTAGGAAACTTGTTGAGAAGCAGATTAGAAAATCATCCACTATCAACACAAAGGAAGTTTGTCCAGTAGTAACTAAAATACCCTCTATCAAATATAAGTATCAATGCACTCTAAATATCTTTTTCCTCCAACACATGCCTTAAGAAATGAACTATGTGATCCCACCCTTATACTTGCTTGATATACCATTAATTTCCTATCCTTTCTATAAAACGTAACTTTCTTATTATAGCAATCGATAATAGCTTGATAATTAGATATCCAGTCCACATCTAAGATCACATCAAACAGATACATAGGTAGTACAATCTAATCAACTGTTAACTTGCGATGTCCAACAACTACATGACAAGATTTACACATAGTAGATACTTTAGAAGTACCTCCTATTAGAGTATTTAAAGTCAATGGTAGACTAAAAGATTTAACTTTCAAACCTAATATAAAAGAAAATAATATTGATACAAATAAGTAGGTAGCTCTGAATCAAACAACATATAAGCCCAAGTATGAGATATAAGAATTGTACTGTCAACAACAACATTGTTTGTAGAAGCCTTTGCTGAAATACAGATATACAACCCGAGAGGGTGGGGGGGAGGGAGGAAGGGGGTGGTTGAAGTGGATTTTAAGCTTAATTTGATAAATTTATATTTTGTTTCAATTTAACCACACAATCAAATATAAACTTTAAAAATAAAGAGAGTGAGAAGAGAGATTAAATACCTTAGATTTATAGTGATTCAGCACAACCTTGCCTACTTTTACTCCTTCAAGTTCTACTTGAAGATTTCACTATAAACAAGCCTTGAGTAACCAAGAAAAATCACATGCCTGGATTCCTCAACGACTAAAGTACGTTTGTTAAACTTAATTTGATAAATTTATATTTTGTTTCAATTTAACTACACAATCAAATATAAACTTTAAAAATAAAGAGAAAGAGAGAAGAGAGATTAAACACCTTGGATATATAGTGATTCAACACAATCTTGCCTACTTTTACTCTTTCAAACTTTGAAGATTTCACTATAAACAAGCCTTGAGTAACCAAGAAAAATGACATGCCTGGATTCTTCAATAACTAAAGTATGTTTGTTAAATACTCTATAAGCTTTGCTAGTCATTTAGTAACTAAGAAAAATTCCAATTTCAGATTTTGAATAAAATTTTTCTAAGTTGTCCTCGGTATTTAAGATAAAGTATTTAGAACCAAAATTTTTGAAAAATCTAATATTGAATTTTCTATCATGTCAAAGCTCATAAGGTGTTTTTATTGAGAAAAGGTCTTATTAACACCTGATTTAAAACATAATAAGAGGTGTTAACGGCTTCGGCCCAAAAATATTATGGTAAAGAGTTTTCATGAGGCATTGTTCTAGCTGTTTCTTAAAGAGATCTATTCTTTCTCTTAAATTGATGCTTACTGCCATGCTCATCACAAAAAAGCAATACATCAATTTGAGAATATATTTCTTAAAGAGACCTATTATTGAGGAGTCAAGGTATATGAAAATTGATGCTTACTACTATTCTCAAAACAAAAATTTTCAAATGTATAATTTTTGAATTCCCTACCATGGTCACTTCTTATGCACGTAATTGTGACTTATTTTTTGTTTTTTGAACCCTCCTTGAAAATTTAGAAAAGACATTGTAATGATTGAAATTTTACGTAATAGTTACAGTAAAGTCTTGGTGATAGAAATAAAATTTTTTCAAACTTAAAAGATTAATAATTTGAAAAGTGGGTTAATTTTTTATGGGCCAAGAGATGTTACATGTGATTAGACCTAATGAGATAAGGAAGTTTACAAGAAAATGAGCTAAATAATTAAACCTATTTAATTAAAGAATTTTGTATTATTTTAATTGCACTTGGGTTTAGAAAGTAACATGAAAAATAAGCCCAAAACAATGCAAGTATACAAGCCCAATTTGATAAAAATAGCAAATCCAATTTTAAGCCCACTAAGCCCAAAAATATAGTTTACATTTCTCTGGAATTTTCTTAATGTTTCAAGAATATAAAAAAATCAAGTAAATGTAAACTCTGTTCTTCAAACATAGGGGTAAATTGGTTATTTAATGATAGCTGTTATCACACATGCATGAACTAAGATAAACTAACACATTAACGATGCTTAGGTGAGTTTAAGTAAGCTTTAATATAAGAAAAAAAAAAAGAAAACGACCAAATGGCAGAAAGAATGAAAGAAAACGGCACAACGACAAAAAAAATGACCAAACTTCAAAGTTTTAGAGACTAAATTGGAAGATTTTAAACAGTGAAAGCTGAATTACTGTAGCAAGTACTGTAGCACATGTCGACTAGTTGGAGGAAACGGTTAACTGCAGTGAGTGTGTTTGACGATACTGTTCACAGACTGTAGTACTATTTGTGATATTGTTCACCATAATTTTTCAAAATTTTAAGGTGCTTTTTCGAGATTTTTCACTATTTATTTATATAAACACAAGCCCTCCATAGTTCTTATTCATCTCTTTCTCACTAAAAACTTAAAATTTCTCACTTCTCTTTCTCTCTCTAAATGTCGTCTCTTTTCTCCCTTCGATTTCACAAATTTCTACCAATTAATTTCAAAATTCCACCACTAAATGAGTCACTGACCTCTCCTCTTCACAATGGTACCATATTTGGACTAGAAAATGTGAGAAGAAATGAAGAAGAAAAATAGTTTCGAATCAAATTTGGGTTTTTCTAGTTAAATGATTAATCAAGACTTCTAAGAGTTTCTACGAAGTACCGGTAAGCCTACTAACCTATTATGGTAATAATTTTAAGGTTTTGAGAATGTGAAAATATTGAGGTTTACTGTTCATCCGAATTTAATGTGATTTTTGCTTAAGAAACATTGAATTGTGTTGTTTTATGCTAAATTGGAAGTATATAATGTTATATACATGCGTTGAATATTGTTTAATAACTATGTCTGTTTAGACGGAAATGAGAATTTGGGAATTTCAATGAGTTCGCATATGAAATGTTAAATGGTATTAAGTGGTGGTAATTGAAGTGTTGTGATGAAAATATATGTGAAATTAGGATAGTTACGGCCATGGGATTTCATTATTGGGAATCGGATAAATGGTCTCGTTAGTATAGCCTCGTAATATAATATGTGTCAAATTAAGGAATTGTGGATATATTATACATGAACATTGTATTTAGTGCATGTAATAATGATTTGGAATATTAAAATTAATAAGACTATCCATGTGTGATATTAGGCACCGAACACACAATAGTGGAACTTGGTGGGCGCAAGGAGTAATTGTGGGAGTGATGACTCTCCCTTACCTATGAGTGGATTTATACATATACAATTATATAAATAGAATGCATGTGAAAGTTATATATATGCATGTATGCTAAATTGTTTAAAAATAAAATGTTTAATGTTGTTTTGTACTGATATTGTGATGAATTTTATATTGGGGTCTGCTGTATCAGCTTTATTCAATATACATGCATGTAATGGCCAAGGGGGCCGAATTTGGAATAATATGTGGTGAACATTGTTTTAAAAATATAATGGCCGTGGAGGCCTGATTTTTTTTATGTGATGTGAAAACCTTGAATTGAAAATGAATTGTTTAAAGTTGTGCATGTATATTGGTGATGAGGCCATTAAGGCCGAATAATGTGACATGACTTTTGGGCCTATCTGTTATTTACTGTATATATAGGGAGGTAGCTTATGGACAGACCTATGAAAGGCTGCATAGGTGAATTGAGTTACAGTGAGACTGTATAAGGGGATAAGCCATAGTAAGCCTATTGTGTGGCGTGCACTTAGGTGCTATTAAGAGACCTTATGAAAGTTCTGGCGACGTGATAAGGATTTCATAGATATGACGGTTTTAATAAGGACAGTCATTTTATCACCAAGTGACTACTTGAAGTCAACATCAGTGAGATGGACAATGTTTTATAAGTGCATATTTTACAAGCAAAGAAAGAAAAAAAATTATTTTATCAGAATGTGTTGCTTACGATTTTATGCATAACAGGCTCACTGATGGATCTTAACATTGCCTCGACCAAGGTAACAGTCAAGATAGCATGGCTAGCTCGATTTAGACATTTTAAATAAATTGCAGACCCATAAATTGTTTTACAGTCATATGTGGTACATGAGATATATATATGTATTTTAAGCATGACATGTTGAGTATAATCCCAATATCTGATGATTTGAAATATGTGTACATGTATATATATAGAGGTATATATATTCACTCACTAAGTATAGTTATATACTCACTCCTCATAATTACAGCTTTCAGGTTAGGAGCGTTAATCTTAGCCAGACTTGTGAGAGTGGTAAAGAGCTTAAGACGCACTTGGTAGGTTTATTTCTTCCTTGACTCACATGTGTCATTTGAGTCCACTGGTTTTGTAATATTTCTAAATTTGCAATATTTTTAGATTTGTATTTTTGGTTACGTATATTTTTAACTATGTATTTTTTTGATTATGCAAGGAACTATTATTTTGTTCAACCCATATGTAAATGATATTCAGAAATTTATATTTTTATTAAGCTATTATATTATGAATGAATTGATCATGAAGATCAATTCTTTATTGTTGATAATCCCATGGATAAGAATTTTGTATATAAAACTATTTTCAAGATTTCAAGATTTACAGGTAAGCCTTACAGACTCTTTTGATATGTTTTAGGCATAGAGGATGTATCAAAAGGGTTTGAGGCAGTTATCACTGGTGGACCCCAGGTTTGGGCGTGATAGTAAAAAAAGAAAAAAAAAGAAAAGAAAATGAGAGAGATGAGGGAGTTACGGGAAAGGAAAATAGGGGAGAAGAGAGACAGCAAAATGAGAAATAAGAGAGATGACAAGAAAAGGGAAATAAGAGAGACGACAAAATAAGAGAGGAGAGAAGAGAAGAGAGGAAGAGAATGAAAAATCGTAAAGAACTCTTGGCTAAACAGCGTTTGCATTTAACGGAATACATTTATCAACGTGGACGACCAGAGTAGCTGATTAGCTTTTCACATGGTAGCGGAAACTGTGATGAGAAGAATTTGTTTCAGATTTTTGGCTATAATAGAAGAAATAAAGAGAGTGCATTTATTTGTATTTAGTTGTGAATGGAAAAATTAGAAGAAGGATAAATTACCGTGAAAAAGAGAGAGAGAACAAAAGAAAGAAAATGGGAGGCATCACATATTTGATAAAATGTTTGAATGAGATATGAAAATGCAAAAGGAGAAGATGGAAATGAAGGTAAATTTTAATCTCTAACCTTTTCTAAAAATTGGATTTCTATTCTTGTAATGATGATATGTGGAAGTTTCGAATTATATAACTTGATTGTTTGTGGAAAATGGCTGACAATATATGATTTGCAAATATATATGGAAGTGAATGCTACATGCATACATGTATGACTATATAAGATGTTAAAATGATGTGTTTAGTGAATAATGTGTGAAGTACTTTTAGAAACTGATAATAGTGAATGTTATTGATGTAGGGCAGAGCATATTTCGTATATAGATGGCAGTGAAAGTTTGAAATGTAAATGGCCATATGTTGGGGTGCAACACATGATGAAAGTGGATTGTAGACATGCATGAAAATAGGTAAACGAGTAAATTATTGAAAGTACTAAATGATTATACATGGCAATGATTATTGTGTGCATTTGGCTATATATTATTCTTGTAGAAATGTGAAAGTTTAAGTAACAATAAGACATGACAATGATGGCTAAGTTGTAGAATTGAACTGGATAGGTATGGGGCTAGAAGACCGGCAAGATAGGGCTAGTTTCAGCTTGCTGGAATCTTGACCTAAACTCAATAATTTATTTATAAAATGAATTATAGATCTCCAATTAATAAATTGTAAAATTTTAGGACACTAGACACATTTACGACCAACATATTCGAAAATTAGAATTTTTCATTAAGTGACGAGCCCCTAGTAAATTTTAGAAGTGGCTGCCTTATGTTGTATTTTGGTTTGCCAAAAATGCTGAACATCGTACAGAAAACCTAAAAAAAAAAGTATTCTTGACATTGGTTTTTAGTGAAATAAAATTCTAAAAGAATAAACATATAAAAGAACAACATATTTAAAAATTAGACCATTTCATGTAAGGATGAATTCCCAGCAAAGGTTAGAAATCGGTTGCCCTGTTTAGCACTGCACATTGTTCTATGTTTGTGCAGTGTGTATTAGATTGGTTATAACTCAAACATTAGGAATCGAAGTCAGAATTCATAAATGGATATAAAAACTAGACATGACAAGGATTGACATAATTAAAAACCAGAGTTTTCTGTCAAGAAAAGAATTTCCAAAAAATTCAGAAAACCCGTTACCTTATTGCGAAATTGGGTTGGAGCAATGTCTATTCGTTTAAGTATAACTTGAGCTATAGAGGTCTGAATGAAGCACCGTAAAAAGCCACGTAAATTAGTGTCATGCCCCGACCCTAAGGTCCACCTGTGACAATCGCCACAGACCCTCATGATATACTTTCTATATCCAGATTGTTCCATAAGAGCATGTAAGGCTATCAAATTAATTACCCAAAAATTTGAAAACAGTTTATAATTTGAATTCCCATCTATGGGATTATCAACATCAAAGAATTGATTTGTGATCAATTCATCCACAACATATATAATTAATAAAATTATCAATTTAAAATATTACATATAGGTTGAACAAAATAATAAGTTTTACAATTCCTCCTTTAGGATCCAAAATAAAACAAATCTAAAATAACTACATTTTCCTAGGAAAATACATATCCATTTAAATACATATCTAGTGGACCTGAACCATATTAGTGAGTTAAGAGAAAAAAACCTATTAAGAGCGTCGTGTGTTCTCAACTGCTATCAAAAGCACAACTAGGACTAAAGCGCCTAACTTGAAAATTGTAATTGTGATGAATAAGTATACAACTATACTTAGTGAGTAAATACATACATACTGATACATGCACAATTATTTTTCAAATACAGATATTGGGATTCATTTCAAAATGTACTTCAAAGTATATATATATATATATATACATATACACACACACACTCATATTTATGCTTGTTTATTTAAATCAATGATCACATTACAGTTCATTGGTCTGCAAACAATTTTAAAAAAATCAATTTGGGCTGGCCATACGTTCTCAACACGCTACCTTGGTTGGGACAAATCCGTTACTATCAGTGAGTTTTTCATACATAAACCATATACAATAAAGATTTATTAAATAGAAAAACATCCTTATGCTTTGTAAAATCATTTATTTTCTTGCAAAGCATGCATTATTAAACAAGCCCACCTTATTGATGTTGGCCTCGAGTAGTTACTTAGTGATACGAGTGACTGTCCTCGTAATCCGTCAAATCCAAGTTAACTCTATGAAGTTGCCAGGGCTTTCCATAGAGTATCTATAATCACACACACGTGCATTTGGCACACAGTGGGCTTGCTATGGACTCTCCCTTTTGTACCAGCGCCACTACGGCTCTACTCACCTATGCGGTCTCTCAACAGGTCTGTCAATAGGCTACATCTCTGTATATATAGTCAATAACATGACCCACCGGCCAATAAACAATAACTGACCTTACCAGCCTCATCACCAATATACATGCATTTATAAATCATTTCAAAACAATGGTGATACATCATATAAATCAAATCTTGGCCTTCCTAGCCATAATATTTTCAAACAACGTTCATAAAACATATAGTTCAAAGTTGGCCTCCCCGGCCATATCAAACATGTATATCAAGTAAAACTTTAATAGTAGACCATAGTATACAAACAATCCCAATATTAAAGTAAAACACATGTAAAACATTTATTTCAAGTTTCATTTCAACATTTCAAAACACTTGTTTCACACATAGGCATACATATAAATATCACATGCATTTTATTTACATAATGTGTACGTATAAATTTACTCACAACAAGGGGAGGGTAACCACTCCCACTATTGATCCTCACGTCCACTCGGCCTTTCTCTTGGGTCTTAGAACTTGATACCACACATGCATATATAATGAATTTCACAATTTTATGTAATCAAACACAATGCACTAAATGCAATGCTCATGAAATACATGTCTAGAATTCTTTAGTTAACACGACACATTTCTCAATGCTAATCTATGGGTGCCATTTATTCGATTTCTATCAATGAAATCGCATGGCAGTGAGAATTCCTAACTCACATTTCTGTCAGAAACGAATTTACTCGTTCCAAATAATATCCAGCATGTATATAATCAATGTATACTTCAAATTATCTCAATTTATCAAATGAATCTAGATTTCCTACACGAAATCAAATTAAATCTCGGATAAATAGTAACCCTAGATTCCAATATGCTCAAACTCTTAAAAATTGCACTTATAATGGTTTGATAGGCTTACCTCTAATTTGTAGAAGTCCTTAAAACTTTGAATCTCAATTTAATCGGTAAAATCCATAAATTGTTCGCGAAATACTAATTTTCTCTTGTTTCCCCTTGCTGTTTCAAGGCTCACATTGGTACTAACTTGTAGAGGAGAAGATGGGTTACTTACTTGGCAACATACATTGCAATAATAAACCAAGTATTTAGAAAGATTTGGTCCAATCCAAATGAGAGAATGAAAGAGGTATTTTTAGAATGAGAGAGGGAGAAAACGAGTGAAGAAGATACTGGGGTCGAATCCCCCCTCTTAGGTATTTATAATAGAAGGTGTAAAGACTAATAGCCTGTCAAATTTTACCCAAATTTACTTCATGTATCGATACTTTTGAGTTGTGTATCAATACTTTTGGTCTAGATATCGACCCTTTCCTTAAAAATTCAATTAAGGAATTTCCATCGATCTATAGAATCGATACGTTTGTGTTAATGTATGATAACTCTATTTTTATAACGTTATTTTATCTATTTAAACTTGAATTTTAATTTATATCTTGTTAATTTTGTTA
>JAXCLQ010071464.1:0-12030 GCA_035584115.1 Cedrela odorata
TTTAGGTTTTTATCCCTAGTTTATATATCAGATTAAAATAACGTCATTTTGGTCTAAATCAAAATGACGTCATTTTGATCGTGTCTTAAACGAATAAACGAATTTAGCGGGTCAGACACGAATACGATACAATTATTTTGGATTTGATACGAATACGACACAATTATTATTTGTATCAATTTTTTCAAATATGAATTCATTTAACTACATTGAATTCATGTCGAATAATCGTGTTATGTCCCAAATTGACACCCTTAATATTTTTGTTTGTAAAATTTTAATTAGGCCCCTATTCTTTTTAAAATTATACAAATAATCTAAAATTTTAAAAAACTTTCATTTTAGTCGCTTTAAAAATTCTAAAATAACCTTTAATATTTCAGAATCTTTATAATTCAGTTCAAAATTAATTCAAACACTATTTCCTTCATCCAAATCCACTTATAACCTAACTTTATGAAATTAATTTTATGCCTAAATAAATTTTTAGAATTCACCTAAAAATTCTAAATTACATGAAATTTTAATTAAATAAATAATATCAAATTATTCGATTAAATTTCTTAAATGCTGTATATGCTATTGTTACAAATTTTCAAAATTACGAGTGTTACAGAGAAGATTGGATCCTTAATTGAATCGCATAAGTGAACTCTTTGAACCCAAGATTGTTAAAGTTAAAAATGGTAAAATAGTAGAAAAAAATTTAATTAGAGTTAGAAATTTAGAATTTGGAATCCAAGATTATTAAAGTAATAAAAATATAGTTTTATTGTGTCTAAGTGTGGTTTGATTGCTATTTTATTGAAATTGATGTTAATGCTTGAATCAAGTTAGAAAAGTTTATGAAGTAGCATGTATTTTAGAGGACGGAATGACTATTGTAGAGTTAAAACGGGTATTCCATCAAGTATACTTATAATTCCATCAAGAATTGTGGGAAATCACATCCTGAGATTTGTTACGAAGAATCTGAGGTTTGCTTTGAGTATAGGAAGTAAGGGCATACGATTAAAGAATGTCAAACTAGAAGAGTGAGTAGTAAAGATAGCATAGGGAAAAGTCTAAATAAAAGGTAGAAGGTACAGAAATGAGTTTATACTCTAATTAAATAAGATGCATAGGTGTCTAATGAACTAACAATATGTATTGCAGTTCTTTTAACCAAAAGGTTAAAGAATTTAATTCTTGGGTTACATATTCATTTGTGGCTTGTACTTTTGTTTGTTCTTCTGATAAAATATGTTTTGTGTATTGCCACTCCTATAGTTAAAATATAGTTATAAATTATATTTACAAAGATTGAAATATTAGTTTTGAAGATAGGAATATTATAGTTGATCTATTACCATTGAAGATACATGATTTTGATGTTATCTTGGAAAAGGATTGGTTGGCCGCCTATCATGCGGTAGTGAATTATTTTACTAAAGTAGTAGTGGTTAACATTCTGGGCCAATTAAAATTTAGTTTCGGTGGGAAACGATTTGTGATAGGTCAAGAATTGTTCAATGTGATTAAGGCCATAAAGTTACTAGGAAAATGGGTGTGAAGGATTTCTTAGCTTATGTGATTATAGGAGAGTAAATCAAGCCACAATAAAGAATAAACATTTTATCATAAATGAGATGATAAGAAGGATGAGATTGCAGTAGAAGTTGATTGAGGATATTGCTCACAATGGTGGTGCTCAAAGAAATTGTTATTTGGTTTGTTCTTTTAAGGGGAACATAATAAAATTTCTTTTAAAAATATTGATGCATGTCTTAGGCGAGAAGTGAGATCTTAAAATAAAAAGATTTTCTTTAGCTAGTAAGAGAAACAAATGAAAATAGAATTAGTGAACAAATCCAAGTAAAATGTATAAAAGGATTAAGTAAGATGTTGAGGCTTGTAATTGAGTCATAAAAGGTATTTTTCCTTTCTCAAATAATTTTGTAATGATTTATGATTTATAAAATGTTAAGGAAAGGTTTAAAATTATTATTTCGAGTTTATGCTAGTATTAAAAAGGAAATTTATGATTTTTGTTAAATGAATTATCTTAGGTTATATTATCAAGTGGCTTTTGATATGAAACTATTTATGAACTTAGTCTATGAATAAGAATAAACCCTAAATTTTATTTATTCTTATAAGAAATGATAAGAAATAAGAATTTTATTTTACGAGATTTATAAGAATTGATAACTAAGAATTTTAATTCATTGATCAAGAGTGGAGCTTAAATTGTAAATATGTGAGGTCAATGTAGAAATTCATTTTAGGTTCTTTTATGAGAAGATTTTTGAGGAGATTGGAGAAGTATTATGAAAAAAGAAATTTAAGATCATAAAAGTAATAAAATTTTATTTTTGGATGAAGGCTAATAGTGTTTAAGAAATATGACAATTTTCTTTAAGATGTAAAATTGATGTTTTAAATTGGATTAAATTTAAAAAGATTTGAAATATTTGCTAACAGGTTATACATAAAAAGGAATTTATAGTTTCCTAAGTTAAGAATTTAAGTCATTTATTTTATTCAACAAATTTCAATGATTAAGGAATACGATTAAGAAATTTCACAAGTATAAGATATATTTATTTCCATGATACTTAGGAGACAAATTTCATAGTTGAAAATAATAATAAAAAAAATAATAAGGAATAACAAAGACAATTTAGGAAGAAAGATTAACTAGTGAATTATTTAAGAGATTTTAATTGAGAATTTATCTGTATCAAAGCTATATTAATGAGAATATTTTAATGTGTAATGATATTGAATTTTATATGTAAAGATTTATGATAGTACACTTGTTATGATTGATGGAGTTTGTAATTGAAGGAGTATTGATTATATGGATAAGATGATCTGCAAAAGAATTATTCGAGGTGAATAGAAGAAAGATTTGGTTATTAAACATAACTCGAGTTTTATTTTATTGAATTTGTTTATATTAATGAAGTTATTTTAATGAGATTGAAAGGATATGTAAGTTAGTATTGTATTCGCTCAAGGTGTTGAAATTCGATTTTATTTTATGATTAAGATAGTATTGAATATACATGTCCGTAATTTAAATTTGAAAAGATTTAGAGTAACTAATAAGATAGTTAAAATCGATACTACTTTGTATGATTTTATATGTAGTATATAGATATATTACTTTGTAACTGATTTTAAGGTCCATATAACGAAATTATGAAGTATTATAATAAGTATGTTATTTAATTATTTAATTTTTAAGTTTTAATATTTTATACATATATTATTTTAGAACATAGAGTGGAAAGAGAATAAAAGTATCAACAAATAGTTTAGATGATTTAGTTTAATAATTTAATTGAGAAAAGTTATTATTGGATGTTTCTATATTAAACAATAATTTTCTACAGTAAGTATTATAAGCTATAATTGAATTGAAAATATACAATTCTTGATTGACATGAATGAAATGATTAGAAATTTATTTTAAGAATATCAAAAGTACCATATTATAGTGTACTATTTGAGAATTAAGATTTTTGTCTCCAAAGAATTTTGCTTATGATGTTATAAAAGTTTAAGTATGAAATTATACATTTTATAAGTAGAAATTGACTAAGAAAATGACGTATAATAATTCTTGATGTAGGTATTGGACATTAACTCTATATAGTGGTTTATAACTATAGGAATTTTTCGCATAGGCCATATATATTACTATGTATAGTAATAAATGTGTTTTGACATTGTGATGGATAATGGTAGAATATTAAAGGATTAAGGCGATTAGAATAAAGTTAGATTATATTATAAAGTTAATGTCTTTGATATCTTAGATATATATACAACATACATGTTGTATGTTATATTGATCTTAGTCAATCTGTAATACATAGAATTTTGTAAAAGTTATTTATAAGTTTTGTTGTATTGTAAAATAAGGAATAGTGATGTTACATTTTAGAATAAGGGATGATTATATTAAAATTTAAGCATCAAGATCATGTAGGTTTTAAGTTTAAATATAATGATTGGACTACAAGTTAATAAGATATATGTTTTAATATTAACTATTTTTGAAACTTGTTATTGGAATTTCTCGATGGAAGTATGAGTTATTAAGAATAATAATTACTACTACCACCAATTAATGCGTATTAGAAGAATAAACTCATTAATTATGTATTAATTTGACTAAGTTACATATGTTTTCAATGGTAGTGGTAATTGCAACTAGTTTAATCAAGTGCATCAGTTCAATTGCTTGCATTGTGGTGGTTTCATAAGATGGTCATATTAGGTAAATGCAAGGAGTACTAGTTAAGTTAGAGATGATGAATAAGACACTTATCAAATTTCGATAACAAAATTTTTGTAAGAAGGAGAGAATTGTAACGCCTGCAATTTTGAAATTTTATAACTGTAGCATCTGCAGTATTTAAAAATTTTAATTTAATAATTTGATATTATTTGTTTAATTAAAATTTTATGTAATTTAGAATTTTTGGGTGAATGATTGAATTTTGGGCTTAAAATAATACTATTTGTTTAGGCTTAAAGTTAATTTTATAAAGTTGAATCATAAGTGAATTTTTGGATTAAGGAAATAATGCTTGGATTAATTTTGGACTTTAATTAAGACTAAAATGAAAGTCTTTTTTTAAAAGTTTTGAACTATTTTTATAATTTTAAAAAAGAATAAGGGTCTCAAAGATATTTTACATACCAAAATAAAGTAAAATTGCCCTTTTCCCGTATGCATTCTTTTTTTTTTCTAGTAGCATTCGTCTCATTCTTTTTTTAAAAAAACAAAAGCTTGGTCTCTCTCGGTCTCTCTCAATTTTAAGCCAAATGGCTTCAAATTCGGCCGATTTTTTTTTAAATTTAAGTAAACGATAAGCTTTATAACTCATTAGAAGCATAAATTTTAGATTTTTATCATGAATTGGAATTGGGGTTACTATTTATCCAAAACATTTACGCTTAATTTTATGTAAAAAATGTTAGAATTGTGTTGAATTGAAGTAGAAAATATAATATTAGGTTAAATTTGCCCTGATTGAGATGTTTGTGGAAAGAAATTAATATGATTTGCTCTCGGGTGAACAGTATTTTTGAATGTGCTATAGTATTTTTAAATGTGTTACAGTATCTTTAATCTGCACAGTAACTATTTATACAGTAAATTTAATATGTACAATAACTGTTTATATAGTACCTTTAAATTGAACAGTAAAACCGATATAAACAATACTCAGCTACAGTAACTTCGGCATAAACATTTTTTTTTTGTTACAGTAAATCCGGCATGAGCAGTGCTATAGTGTTTATATCAAAACCATATTTGTTTGCTTAGGCGAAAATGTGTAAATTTAGGGTAATCGAAAATATGAATTAGAATAAGTTAGTCATGAGAATTCATTATTGAAAATTAGATAAATGACCTTAGTTAAACTTTGTAAAATACATTAAATTAAGAAATTTTAGACACAAACTCCATAAATGTTGTATTTAAAAGTTGATTAATTGAATAGTAAAATACATAATTTATTTGTAGTATTAGCCTACGAAAATTCGGGAGAATGACTAAGTTAGACGGGAGGATTATTAGTAGGAGTGGTTACCCTCCCTTTATAGTAAGTAAATTATAATATCCGCGATTTTTATGGTTATACGAACTAGGAATTTAGAAATTTATAAATGGTAAATTGGTAAAATATATATATTAAGGTTAAATTTAGATTTTTCTATGAAGTGTTTGATAATGAAAATATTATGAAAAGATGGACTAAAATGATTAGATTGAAAATTTAAGAACTTGATTGGAATATTTTGAAAAGTTGAAGGACTAAATTGATAATGACCAATAAAATATCTCATTAAAAAGCTTAAAAACACTCTAAATTCTTCATTTCTTCTTTCTCTTTACCCGTAGCTTCTCCTTCTTCTTCTCTTTTGGAAAATTTGGCCCTTATCCATTAAAATAAAAAATAATCTTTAAGGTTTCAAGTTTTTTTGTTAAACAAGGTTAGTTCTTCAATTTCTATAGTTCTTTTTCATGATTTTATTGAGTAATTAGGTTGAGAAACATGGAAAATCTGAAATACCATTTATCTAGCATGATTTTGTCTTGATTTATGTTTAATTTGTTAAGATTAAAATGGGATTTGGAAGCATGAACAAGAGAAGAAAAAGAGATGCAAAAACAGGAAAATTAAGCTTGCTGAACAGGGGTTTGTTTTTGTATTTTTGGGATTGATATTAATGTGTTTTATTTTTCTGATATTTTTCTAGAACCTAGACTCTAAATGAAAATTTTGATGGTTGAATCATCTTAATCGGATAAGTATAAAAATAGTTACGAATTTTTGAAGTGAGCTAATCTACAAGAATCCTGTTACAGCGTAGGCTCGAAAATCTGAATTAATCTTCAAGATTTTGTTCTTGATGTTTATATTAGTTATTTTTTTCTTAAATTAGACTTGTTTATGGAATTTATTCAATTAGAGTTACCTCAAAATAAGTTACCAAAATAAAGTTATGAATTTTCAAAGTTAGGATATCAACATAGAATTCAAGATAGACTTTAATATTTCGAGGAATTGTTGTAAATGGATGATTGATTATTTTGGATTATCATAGTGTATGAATGTGTGGTTATTTACTGATATTTGATGATGTTTGAGTATATATGAAAAGCAATAGAAAAGAATTGAGTAATAGAAGGGAAAAGAAAGAAAAAAAGGATGAATTGTGGAAGAAAAATGAAATGGGAATATGGAAGGGATTTAAGCATTTTAAGTAATTTGAGCATGTATTTTATGATGTGAAATGATTATTGGCTAATATATATATATATATATATATATAGATCGTGTAGATATATCTCGTGTGCAAGAGGAATTAGACGACGTGGATCGCGAAATAAAAAATTCGACGATCTCTGTGAGTAGACAATTTATATAACATATTTCAATTAAATTAAATATGAACTTTGAATTATTTCTTTACATATATATACATTGATTTATAAGATAAAGCGTTTTATAGATATAACATAATGCATTATTTCCAGGTATGAATATGCTTTCAAATTCAAATTTGTTTATGTATATAACTTGTTAAGAACATTTATGATTATCTATATGAATTGTAAATATGGTTTACAAAGATATGTTTATGGATGAGAATTTATTTATGGAAACATATGATTTTGGCTTTACCGAACTTAGTATGTGAGAGTATGTTCTGATTAGAATATGGGAGCTGCGTGCCATGCTTTCGTGGTGGGAGCCACCTCCAGAATCCCTTATTCTGTTATTTGGATTTGGGAGCTGTGTGCTACGCCTTTGTGGCGGGAGCCACCTTTAGAGTCCTGATCTTGTGTATTAGTTCTTTGAGAGCCCATCATATTACAGATATGCCTTTGGGGCTTGTTTATGGTGTTATTGACCTTTGGGACTGGCTACTAGTATGCCATATTTCTATGGACTTCCACGGTTAGTTTATGGATAGAAATTATACACGATAGTAAGAGGAGCCTAAGACATGGTATATAGATGGATTGCTATGAATTTTTCTATATGATTCTTTGACTAATGTTTTTCTTTTATGATAAAAACTTTTCATCTAAATGGTAATTGTTTATATGGTTATTGGAAATACTATATTGTATCATAATTTTATTAAAATATTTTAACAGGTCTACTCACTGAGATGTATAATCTCATTCTTTTAAAAAACTTTTCCCTCCCAAGTAATTAATAGAGTGAGAAGTTACAACCTTCCTCAGCTTCAAAGGTTGAAAATACTTGAAGTGGTGGGCATCTATTCTGCACAATTTAAAGACCTATGTTTCATTTTGTAATATAGTGTTATCTTATTGTGGCCTTTAGATATGTATAAGTATGTATATATACAGATATATGTGTATGTATAATTCATAATTATGAATCATGAGGAAGATGCCTAGATCTTATATATTGATGGATGGGATTATATATATTATGGAATCATGAGTTGTATATTTGAGGACTATTTGTAGGTTGAAATGGATGAAAAATATAGAGGATACTCTGCCGAAATTTAGTTAAGATTTCGGTTGGGGTGTTACATAAATCGTACATGTATTTGAAAATAATATGAAAATTGAGGATTTTAAATGTTTTATATGCTGATATTAAATTCATGAAATGATTGTTGAAAATGATGTCGATATGTGAATGTTTATGAATGAAAATGATTTTATGACTCTAGGCGTTAGTTAATGTTTATTCTGATTTAACCAGGTCTTGTGTTAAAAGTGAGACTTTCGAGGTATTCAGAATTCTGTTTAACGTGCTATACACGTTTTTATTATGTTCAAAATAAAAGGAATGTTCGCTTTAAGCGGAATATATGATCACATTCTGAATCTCGGTCACTGTGGGTGCAAGTGACATTAACCAACTAAGTCATTCTGAAAATGTTTGAAATATGAATGAATTCTTGTGTTAATTGATAGTTTAACAATTCATTAATCCGTTTGTGCAAATATTATTGCTTTGAAAAGAAAAGAAATATGTTATGTATCATATCAATATTAGAAAAACTTGTATGATTTACTTACTGAGATTATATCTCACCTTATAT
The DNA here is from genome assembly GCA_035584115.1 of Cedrela odorata. NCBI lineage: Eukaryota > Viridiplantae > Streptophyta > Magnoliopsida > Sapindales > Meliaceae > Cedrela > Cedrela odorata. Next base: position 8,602 of record JAXCLQ010071464.1, read on the forward strand.
TGTAAAAATTTTAGTTTTTAGAGAATAATATGTAAAAGTGACAAAGGACGCGTGTAAAGTTAATTAAGTATAGATGAAAATTTTGGTTATATATGTGATTAATAGAGTAATTATAAGTTTGAGAACTAGTTATATAGATAACTCTTTGTATGTGTAAGGAATTTAGAAATTGTAGATATTTAATAATCATGTAATAGTAATACTCGTTGTACGAAATGATGTATCATTATATAATAATGATTGATTGAAAAAGTATGAGAATGGGGTGTTATAGTTACCTTGTATATAAGTATCATAGGTGCTCTGCAATATGCCACAATTATCAGACTTGATATCACCTTCAATGTTAACAAGCTAAGCCAATATTTGAGTAATCCAAAGTAAAGCCACTGGATAGCATGCAAATGAGTCCTTAAATACCTACAGGGAACACTAAATTATGGATTAAATTTCAGACGTGGAAATAAGCTAGACCTAACAGGCTACAAGATGCAAGTTGGGTAGGAGACTTAGATGACAGTCAATTACAAGATATGTTGTTTGCTTCTGTGGAAACCTTGTCTCATCGACCTCCAAAAAGCATAGAGTAGTGACAAGATCCAACACCGAATTAGAGTATAAAGCCTTAGCTCAAATAGCTGCTGACCTTGCTTGGATGAAATCCTTGTTAATTGAACTAAAAATTCAGTTATTAGAGAAGCCTACAATTTGGTGTGACAACATGGGAGCAGCTGCCCTTACTGCCAATTGAATGCTCCATGGGAGAACAAAGCACATTGAAATTGATGTGTATTATATAAGAGACCAGGTTGTCAATGAAGACTTTGAAATAAAGTTTGTCCTAAATGAGAAAGCCACTAAGAGCAGCAAAGTTCAAGGAATTGAGAAGCAAGCTAAATGTCATTGAAGACAGATCAACTTAAGAAGAGGAGTTAGACAAACCTTGCCTTTCAAAGAAGAAGTTCAGTTGTTTGTAGACCAAGCAAAGTGGATTCAACAAAGAATATTAGTACCTTGCTGTAAAGGTGATCTTGCTCAGAGTTTGTTATAGTAAAGAGGTAAGAGCACTAAATGCAGGCAGCAACAACAGGAAGAAAGAAAATGACACATTACATATCAACTTTTGTTGTTTTTCTCAGTCTTTTGCTTAGTCATTTTGTACGGTTTTCTTTCCTTATCTTTGTATATAAAGCATTGTAATAGTTGTAGCCGCATTCATTATTTTATAGAAAATTGAGAGTGAATATTTTTCCTTTGAAACTGTTAAGATATATGTGACATAAATTGATTGAGAAAATACAATATTAAGAATTTGAAACAATACCACATTACATTACTACGTGGTTAAGAAATTTAGATAACTGGAATAGAAATTGATTGAGAACTGATATTAACAATTCGAAGTAATATCATGTTCGGAGTTAAGGAACAATTTAATTGCATTCCAAAAGCTTAAGCTTATAATTAGGGTTGAATTCTAGTATTTAGATTAAATTCTGAAAATAAAAAAGAAAGAGATTATGGTACATAAATATAGTAACCATTGCCTTTAATTAATTTAAGGGACAATCATTTGTTCGTGAAATTTGGCTTCACCCGTACGAGCAAGGTGATACAAACTCTTATTATTTACTAATACATTATGGTAGATTTTATTTCATTAACTATCAAATATTTGCTAATTAATTGAAGTTAACTGGGTATTTAGGCTGCTTGTTCGGAAAGAAAAGCCCCCAATGTTTCTCGATCTCCGGATTTTTGTTACCCTCATTAAACATAGCAAATATATATGTTTCAATAGGCCTTCCAGGTTTCCTTGGCGTCCCTGTCTTCACGTGCTGAATCAAGTAATTATTGTAAGTTCTTGTATTATCTACATTCGTTATTCTTGAATCACCACCAGCCAACGGCCAACCAGTCTCCGATATCACGATTTGCAACGATCCCCCCTTGGCTTTTTCCAGTGCTGCGTAAACAGCATCCAACATAGCATCAAAAAGGTTTTGATATTTCAAAGGAGGATCTGAAACCAAGGCCGATGGAGCTGTAAAAAGTGCATAATCAAGACGAATATCTCTAGTATTTCCTGCATAACTGAAGTAAGGGTACAAGTTTACAAGCAACGGGGCTCGATTTTCGTTCAGGAACTGGATGAGTGGATCAAGAATTGGTCGATAATCTTGCCTGAAGGAACCTTTAGAAGGAGGATAGGACTCTGCAAGTGCTCCAGTTTCAATAGCTGTTGAAACTTTGATTTGGTTTCCAAGGCCAGCTGCAGCAACAACAATTTGTATTTTCCGCATGGCGGGCACTAGAAACTGAGCAAAATAATCCACTGGCTTAAGTTCATTTCCAACAGCAACGTATCGAAATTTGATATTACCATAATTCCTGACATTGTTTTGCACCCATGCATTTGCTTCGTTTTGATTTGAAGCAATTCTCTGAAGATCTTCGTTCGCAACACCTAACATGACCTCAATGTTGGAGCCTCTGAGGGCTTCCAGAGCTTCTCTGTCTGGACCATAAATTCTCATTCTTCTGATATTGTTTTGATTGAAAAGACCTATGACGTCTCGTTTTGATGGTAAATTGCTTCCAAGCATTCCATAGCAAACACCGATTTGTGCACCTGCAATATCATAAATAATATATGTTATTGAATGAACAAAACAAATCTAACAGCTTGTTAATACTGAAGGAAGAGAGACCTATGGTGTCTAGGGTAGCCATTAGCAGGCCAAGTAGTAACATGGCGGAAGCCATTGAAGGGGTATTGATAGATGAGAAGAAATCCTAGTGCATACTGCTACGATACCAACACTTGGCTACCTTTTATAGACAAAAAAATATATGCTGCATATTTTCTATCAGTCATCATGAATATTTTCACTACTTAGAAGAAATTAAAAAATAAAAACTCTTCCACATTGACCCTTAGACAAATTACATCATTCAAAAGTGTTGCATCGTTCTGCCAGATTGTCTTTTGGGGTTTATTTGAAAATTCTTGCATCATTCAAAAAATATCTAGCAGCTTCGCCTTTTGGGGTTCTTTGAAAAGTATTGAGGTGTGTTTTTGGTAACATTTTTTAAATGATATTTTTAAAAATTATAAAAATAATATTTTCAAGATGATACTTTTAATAATAATAATAATAATATTTAATAGCATTTGTTAAAAATATTTTTTAAATAAAAAAGAACATATTTAATGTTATTTTTAAAGATAAAAATTAGTTGTTTTATTTTTATTTTTTTAAAAAAGTTGTAATTATTTGTAAAAATAAATTCTGAAAATGATGCAAAATAAAACAAAAAAAATTGTTTTCAACTTTTTAAATAAAATTTGTAAAAACAAATTTTGCAAAACGTGCATTTAAACATGTTTTCTAATGCTTTCTATTTTTTGAAAATGAAAAACAGTTT
>JAXCLQ010071465.1:0-10525 GCA_035584115.1 Cedrela odorata
TTCAAAAGTTGAGAGAAAATTCTTTTAGCCAAAAACTCTTTACTTTGTCTCTTTTCAAGAACTAGCATTCATGAAAAGATACACTATATAATTAAGATTTAGGGAAATCTTAAAACCCTAATTTTCTACCTTGTGTGGATTACCATTAGAGGCCACACACTTGGGTGGCTAATCTAGAAAAGGATGTTTGTGCAGTTTTCGTATTTGAGCCATAACTTTTGGTTCAAATATTGGATTAATATGATTCAAGAAGATCTAGAAAGAAGACTCAAAGATCTACAACTTTACATTTCACAAAAAAATCTAGATTCAAACGTTTTGAAGGTCAAAATAGCAATTAAAAGTATGTATCTATAAAAAATCTGAGAAAGCCTTAATTTATCCCCATTGGTGGTGAAGATCTAAAGTAAGATCTTAATCCTCTATTTTATATTTCATTGATATTATAAAGTATGTTAAATAACATGATCTTGGCATGAGAATTAATGAACATTAATTAATATGATTAATTAAAGTAATTTTAAATTTTCGTCGCATATAGTATGCTTAATTCCCAACAATAACCACAACAAGAATAAAGTCATGCAAACGGGTGAGTTCTGCTATACAAATTAAGGGAAAACGTACTGAGCTCTCCAAAATAGCACCTGCACGTTTGATGCCATTTCTTCCTCATTGGGTTTTCTTTCTTCTTCCTAACTAGCAGGAAAATGATGAAGAACAAGGATTTCCACTTCTTTTTCCTCTTATTTTCTTCTTTCCCTCCATACCTCACAGACTCTTCTTCTCTCAAATATGCCAGAGAAACTGAAATTTCCCTTATCTTTCTCCTAGGTTTCTTTCTTTTACGCTCTCTTTCTTCCTTAGTTTCCCCTCGACTTCATTCTTTTCTTCATCTCCTCCCCTCTTCTCGTATCCTCCTTTCCATACTGTTCTTGTCGAAATTTTCCTCTTCTCCCTTCTTACTTGGTAATTGCTTCTTTTTCCCCCTTTGTTTTTCATTCTTCATCCCCTTTTTTTCCTCTCATCTTCTGCCATTTTCCCCCTTTCTTCCTCTTTCCCGTATTCTATCCCCCGTGTTTTTCTTTTTAGCTTCTCCATTGTTCTAGACAAAATAACCAAGAGAAAGAGAGATAAAAAAACAAAATAGAAAAATGCATCTTTAAACATAGGACTTGGGCGGGTCATGTATATGTTGTTGAGCTTGAATTTTTTTTTTTAAATTTCATTAAGCCTAAATCTAAATGATTTTATGTCATTTTGTTAAAACCTAAAAATTATCTTGTAAAATGGCCCATATTGTGTAATTAAATGTACTTGTTTTTGTTTTTTTTTATTTTGTTTATTTTATTTTATTTTATTTTTTTAAGCCCATATTGAAGTTGTGATAACCCAATATTATTAACTAAATATTCAAATTGTTTATTCTTTATGTTTGAAAAAAAAATTATTCCCATCACCAAAACTTTATTATAACTATTACATAAAATTTTCGGTCGTTACAATGAAATATTTAGAACATTATGATTTACCTTGCAATATCATCCTAGTAAGGCTAATTTGGTAATAGATGCCTTAAGTAGGAAATCGCAAGAAATGTTAGTAAACTTCTCTTCTAATTGGCGAAAAAATATGTAACTATTTGGAAGAATTTGATTTGAGAATTGGTGAGGTAGAAGATCAGCCTTGTTTATTTAATTTGGCAGCACAACCAACTATTCTCCAAAATGTGATTCTAGCTCAACAAAATAATCCTAAAGCTAAATCAATGTGTGCCAAGTTAGAGAAAGACAATGTAATGGAATGATAGTCAATCGATTCTTCTGGTGGTTTGTTGGTAGACTTTTTGTACCATCTATCGAATCTCTTATAAAATATGTTCTTAGTAAGGCTCATAAATTCAAATTTACTATACATCCTGATGGTATAAACATGTATCAAAATTTACAGAAACTGATGATATCATATGCATGAGAAAGTTTGATTTCTTATAAATGATATCATATTGAATGTCTATGTGTTCTCGATGATGAACAACTTTGTATATCTTTAGTTATGATGTCAATTTCACATGTCAAATGAATATAAAATTGATGTAAATGTCTTTGAATATGTTAAGTATTAATAAAATTGTATATAATTATTTTTATGAGCAAAACTAAACAATTTTCTGTGAGAATCTGTGTTCAAGCTAATAGTAACGATACATGGAGTTCTGAAGAACGACATATGATCAGATGATCGATATATTCAACAGAGATCAATATTTAGAGTTCAAAGGATCGATACATGTGAAGTCAGAGATTTCGAAAGAAATTACCAAGTTGTCCACTTGTTGGCTTAGTTGGCAACACCCAAGAGGGGGTGAATTGGGTTTTTAAAACTTTAGAATCTTAAAATGGATGCAATGCAGTGCAATAAATAAAATAGCAGTAGAGAGAGAAAGACAAACATATTTTATAGTGGTTCGGCAAAACTTGGCCTACATCCATTCTCTCGGATAAAGATCACTAACACTGAGGTTTTACTATTTTCTTGTTTTAGACAGGTTAAGTGAAACCCAATACAACTGCTTATGAGGTAAAGGACAACCGTACACTTACTTTCTTATGGTTGATGAGTAACCCACAACAATCTTTTTTATTTCGGGTGAAGATGTTCCCAATACACTATCAGAAATGTATTTAGATTTTTAGCTCTCACACTAGAGTAGATATACCAATATGCTCTCAGAAGGAAAAATTCTCTCACAATAAGAATTAAAAATTTTACAATAGAGAGAGAAATTCACTGTTTTCGTAGAGAATGTTCTTTTTGAATATTTTTGATTTGATCACAATAATAGCTATGTATTCTCCTTCATTATTGTTCTTCTATTATATTCATTCTTTTTGTGAAGACCCTTGTGCCTAATAGCTTGATTTTGTGTATTAATGTCTGCCATAAATGCTGTAAAAATTACTATTGAGCCTAAATTTTAAAAGAAGTACCAATCCCTTTTTGCTATGTATCGATTTTTTTGTGTGAAAAATGAATCTAAGTCTTAAGTATCGATCCGTTTATCTTTACATATCGATCTGGTTTACTTAGTAAATAATTCTTAACTCTTTAGAATTGCAACATATCGATCTTCTGATTTAAGGTATCGATCTGGTTTGCTTTGTAAATATTTTGCAACTCTCTGAATGGGATATGTATCGATCTCCTTAAACTCAAGTATTGATCTGGTCTACCTTGTAAATATTTTGCAACTCTCTCGACAAGATATATATCGATCTCTTTGAACTCAGGTATCAATCTGGTCTACCTTGTAAATATTTTGTAACTCTCCAGACAAGACATATATCGATCTCTTTAAACTCAAGTATTGATCTAGTCTACCTTGTAAATATTTTGCAACTTTCTGGATAAGGCATATATCGATTTCTTTAAACTTAGGTATCGACCTGGTTTACTTTATAAATATTTTGCAACTCTCTGAATAAAGCATGTATCGATCTCTTTGAACTCGGGTATCGATCTGGTCTACCTTGTAAATATTTTGCAACTCTTTGGACAAGACATATATCAATCTCTTTGTACTTAGCTATCGATCTGTTTCATGAGTGTTAATCTGTTCTTCAATGGTATCAACCTTTTATCTTAATGTATTGATCCCTTTGCTTTTGCAGATCGATCCTATTGAGCTTTCAAGACACTTTCACACAAGTTTGTTAAGGATTGATTATAAGCATATTTGTACATTAGTTCATTGATTCTATAACAAGTTTTAGATTATTTTATCATCATGTGTTTGCTTGACATTTACAATAATACTTAGTCATTATCGAAAATAAATAAATATATTCAAATCATCAATATGATATCATCAGTCCAGATCGTTATGGATAAAGAAAAAGATAGATACTTTCAAAGTTAGAGACTTCAAAAATATTTACAACTTAGCCCAGATCGAAACTTTTACCATAACAAATTGATACAGTCAAGTCCAAGACTTCATAAGAAATTATAAGCTCGACTAGATCGTTACCTTCACTAAAAGGATTGATAGTTTTAAGTCAGAGACTTCAAAATTATTTACGAACTCGCCCGAATCATTACATGAAGAAGAACAAAACGATGCTCGGTGTTGAAAAAAATTCAGATATGAATTTAAATGAACAAACTGATACCTGACGCTAATTTCAAACGTAATGATAATATTTTCAAACATAACGGCTAGTTTTCAACAGAATATTCACTCAACGTTTTTCAAAGAATCTGTTGGAGGAAATCAAAGGAGATCTTCAGCAATATAAAAATAACTTTCTTGACAGAGATCAAAATATACATGATACATATGAAAGTGGAAAATTGACGAGAAAGTGATTCAAGTGAATATGAGCAAGAATTGAAATATCAATATTTAATAAGTGATACATCTTTGAAAAATATTAAGTGAGCTTTATATAGCAAATTCATATTTATCTTGAGTGAAAATTTGTGTGAGATGAATTTGTAAATCAATCCTTTAAATAGGATACTTCTTCTAAATCATTTTTAGGATTACTCTTTATTTTGGGTTACACTTCATATGTTCAAAGTAAGTTGTTGTTAGGTTACACCTCACCTGGTTTAAAGCAAATTATTTTGGTTGCCCTTCACCATTAAGAATGAGTTATAATTGGATTACACTTGACCTGAATCAAATAAATAAACTAATAAAACCTCAGTGCGTTGAGAATTCGAGAGAGTAGACGTAGGCCGTATTTGCCGAACCACTATAAATTTCGAGTTTTATTTCTCATTCCATTATCTTTTACATTTCAAGCATTTATAATTTATTGATTTGATTATTGTATATATTTTCATATCATTGCTTGAATAAAAATATAGCTAAGTGAATTAATTTTCTGAAATTTTATTAAAGCCCAATTCACCTTCTCTTGGGTATGCCACTTGGGCTAACAAGTGGTATCAGAACCAAAACTCTTCTTTTTATATAGGCTTAACAACCCAAAGTAATAGATAATATAGCCACCTTTAGCAATGTACCATCCCAAATATTTGAAGAATAATCTACAAATAGACCACCTTTCTTTGATGGCAATGACTATGTTTTTTGAAAAAAAAAGGATGTCAATTTACTTGTCCACTCTTGATTTTGAAATTTGGAGTATTACAGAGGAAGGGTATACTCAACCTATCATAAAGGATGAAGTTACCAAAATACATATAGTAAAACCTAGGAAAGATTGATCTTTAAAAGAGAGAAATCTCTATACATTAAATGTCAAAGCAATGAACATACTTTATTGTACATTAGATAGATCCGAATTCAATAGAATATCTAGATGCAAAAATGCAAAATCCATTTGGCAAATGCTAGATATTACACATGAAGAAACTATAGAGTTAATTACTCTAAAATTAATATGTTAGTGCATAATTATGAATTGTTCACAATAAAACTAAAGGAAAACATCAAAGAGAGGTTTACTAGATTTACTAACATCACGAATGGTTTAAAATCATTAGATAAATCATATTATAATACTGACCTTGTAAGAAAAATTTTGAGATGTTTGCCTAGGTCATGGATAGCAAAAATTACTGCAATTCTAGAATCCAAAGACTTGAAGACCTTACCACTAGAAGAACTTCTTGGTTCACTAATGACATATAAACTAGAAGTAAAAAGAAATGAAGATGAAGATAAAGATAAATGAATAAATAACATTGCTTTGAAGAGTAAAAAACAATATGAAACTGAAAGTGAGGCTAAATCAAATGATGAAGAAAACCTCATGTTCATGGCAAAACAAATGAGAAGATACTTCAAGAAAGGGAAATTAATTTATAAATAATGATTTTTGCTAGTGTTTGAGTTAGTATTTATTACCGTTGTTTTGATATTAGCAAGTGATCCAAAAAAAGTAGATAAATTAGCGAAAGTTTAATTATTGCTAGCTGTGTATTAAGGTAGGTGTTTATACGTAATTGAAATGATTTTAGTTTTAAAAAATGAAAAGTAGGGTGTTTATTTAAAATTCAAGCCTATGCACATAAATTGTATTGAATATATATGTGTTGATCCAATTAATTATCTATTGAACCAAATTTATATATGTTTTAACATGAGAGTTTTCTTTGCATAAATTCAGCAATAAAACTTTAATGACATGTATTGTATTTCAGCTGGAAGTGTTTAAAGTGATTTTTTGAGATAAATCAAATTAATTTTTCATAATTTTAATGAAAATTTTTAAATGTTATTGATTTTATCAATCAATCAAGTTATTAAATGTGGATTTGTTATGTTTATAATTGTTTAAGTTCCGATGACTTGGATATGATTTCAATCCCATGGTGAAAGTCTATAAGATGAAATCTAGGCAACTGTCCCTGGGAATAATGATTCAGAAGTACGCATAAAATTAATTAAATAAAATTATTTTATAATAAGCTAATTTTTGAAATTTCTTGTACATTATTTCCTAAAATGTTATTGAAATCTAGAAAATAAATTATGATTTATTCATCTTTAAAACTTCTATTAAATATTAATATGTACTGAGTTTTAACTCAACCTTACTTTTTTTAGATTTTGGATGAGCATGGAGTTAGGGTAATTGAAGTAGACTAGAAGTTTTCTAGCTTAAAAAGTTTTTTGTATTTTTAATTGTACAAATATGAGATTATAACCTGTATAATTTTTATTTAGTAGATGATATTAAGAGTTAAATGTTGATTATATTTAGATGTTTTGAGGAAGCTTTTAGAGTTGGATACTCTTTTTGAAATGTTTAATATTTTATTTGCATGTTTTAAAATTTGAACATATACATTTTGTAAGTGAAAATTTTGCCAAATTTTTAAACAATTGGGGTCGTCACATTTAATAATAATAATTTAAGTAAATTTAAATTTGAGGATGTCATGTATATTATCAGTTTTGATGATAATGAACTGAACTACAATTAAACTCTTAAACTCTTTAATTTCAAATTTTAAATGTGGGTTGTTTATAATTATTTTATAAATATTTAGGACTAACAAAATCGCCAAAATTGCCTATGGGAAAAGCCCGTACTGTTAGGCTGAATTGCCCTTAGAATTTAGAGTTTGAAAAGCTTTTTACATTCGGTCCGTTTGGTTAGCCGAGAGCCTCTATCTATGTTATTGGGTTAAAACCCAATTGCGATGATGGCTAAATGTTGGACTTGTACCACAACCCAAGCATTATGAATATTCGGTAAATCATACCAAGAGGACCAAAATTGTCACATTGAATTTGACCGTTGAATTCGAGTCCCTCCTCTGCAGTTTCCTCTAATAATCCTAAACGAGGAATTCAACCTTAACATTCAACAGATTGCATCCTCAGTTAATTAACCAGTCAATTCAACAGTAGACAGTAAATTAACAATACACTGTAGATATCAAAGAAATTATCTAACTATAATTCTGATTCCATAAAAATTCCAAAACTACTCTGGAGTCGGAGAGCAGATTCACGATTTCAATTCACAAAACAGAAGATAGTTAAGTAAACAGCAAAGAAGTGTATGCTCCATTAATATATATTATATGATTACGAGACCCACAGTCAGGAAGAACGAACACCTTCTGTTCCTGCATTAATTGTAACCCAAAATATAATAGAGCAAACAAAACAAGACCAAGACTGAAAGGAAGACAAGAAGTATGAAGAAGCAAAAACCAACGACTGGGTCAGGGCAGTCAACGTCCCTACTTCTGCGTCCGTTGTTTCTCCTTCCCTGCTGCCGACGTCCATGCGGTTTAAGGGCCTTGTCAATGCTTTTGTCCCTCGGCATTTTTTTTTAACTTCAAAAATCAACCAAAGTATGCGATACAAAGAGAGATAAAGGACCTTGGGGAGTACAGAATGAAAGGATTGAAAATATTACTATGGAAAATATGTAATGAATGATTGGGGTTTCTGTTCTTGAATATATGTATATATCGATTCTTAACCACGTTGTAAAGTGTTCAGATTTGATTTTCATAGCAAATTCCTTATGGTAAGAGCCGAGCAACTTCGCGGACATTTACAAATGATTGGATTGAAAACGGGTCTTCCACTCTAGTTTTAAGTTTTAACGAGGTGGGATTGGAAAGACGTTGAAATATTTTGAACAAACTGCTTATTTTCCGGGTACAGGTCAGGTCCATCAAAGTTGAAATCATAGGTTTCTTTCATAACATTAATAAATGGGCGTTGATAATCCCCTTATTTTCTTGTATTAATATCCCACATGTTGATTTTTTTATAATTAAAATTTATCCTTAATAAAATAAATAAATGTATCACATAAATATTTTTTATACACCTTAAATTCTTTTTTTTAAATTAATATATTAAAATATAACACTTTAAAGTGACAGATAAAAAATGTACAATAAAAAATATTTGAGAACAAAAAAGTAAATTTTATATTATTTAGGTTGTAATTTTTTATAAAAAAATTTGTTAATAAATGTTTGTATCTGACAAAATATTTAAGAAATATCAAGTATATATAATTACAAGTAAAATTTAATTTATTTAAAAATTGGTTACTTAATAAAATATGAAAAAAGAAATAAAATTGTTGTAATTTATAATAAGGTTTTTTTAGAATTATAATATAACCTCTATAAATTAATAGTGTTGGTACCATATAAAATCTATTAATTAAAAGAGGTATTAATTGATTGATAAATTAATAATTTATTAATTTATAGAGTATATTTATAATTTAATGAACATACATTTAATCAACTTAAAATTCATTGTATTTTACCCGTGTAATCAATTAAAAATGAATCAATCCACTAATTATACATTAAATTAATCAAAAAAATAAATTTATTGTACTTATCTACTTAATTAAATAATATTCATTGTAATTACATTAATTTAACTAAATGTATTCAACAAATTGGATTAAAATAATCTTTATATAAACAAACAAAAAGTCTACTTATATTTCATAGTAAATTACTTAAACATCTATCAAACATGATAGATAAGATGCGTAAAACATTATACGAGTATAGTAAAGAACATTCCACATGCATTCAAAAAGAATTGCAGCAATGAGTTTATAAAAAATTTCATTTGAAAGTTAGTTAAGGTACAATATCAAATATATTCAAAGGGTATATTTTGGTTAATTTAGAAAAAGGTAGTCATGTTAAGTGATACAAACTATCAAAATTTCCAAATATGGAAAAAGCTGTTTATGAGTGGTTTTTTAATACCAAGATCATGTGAATATAATAGAAGAGCTAATCTTGGAAAATGTTAGAGAGACTACAAACATATTAAACCCAATTCAACCCTAAAGAGACTTTAGAATTCAACTTTTCTCATAGTAGACTTAAGAAGTTCAAGTTAAGATATATCATAAGTCATTTCATCGTTTCTGGGAAAGTGGATCAGTTGATATAGGGGCGTTCATTCGGATAAACGAATTGTATCTATATTGACACGAATACGATTCGTTTATTATTCGTATTAAAAATTTAAATCCGAATACGATTCGTTTATTTAGACACGATTCGGTACGACACAATTATTCATTTAAATTCGTTTATTTGTTTAAATATGATTATTCGTTTAAATTCATTTATTTGTTTAAACATGTTTATTCATTTAGCACAATTTGTTTAGAAACGTTTAAATTATAACAAAAAAAATTATAATAATAATAATTTAGTATTATGAAACATACAAATTAAATCTATCTATACAATTTTTTTTCAAGTAAATTGAAAAAATTCAAATTTTGTTCTACAACTTCTATCAACTCAATCTATCTATACAAACTTTTTTCAAGTAAATTGAAAAAATTTAAATTTCGTTCTACCACTTCTATCAACTCAGTTGCCACAATAGCTTGCAAAAAGTAACGCCACCATTGCCACTATTGCCACTACCTTCAAAATCTCAGGCTACCTCCAGCATATTAAGAAATAATCAACTGCTTACCACACGATCACAACCAACAACACCGACTAATATCATCAAGTTACAACCAACTCCAATACTACTTACCAGTACTATCATTTTTTTTCTACAAATAAATTTAAATATAATTACGAATGTTAAAAAGGGAGAAACAAGAATATAATTATTTAAATAGACTGCATTTCAAAAACTTGTAAACAATGTTCAACACAGCTCTTTTTATTGTATTACACATTATCAACCCACCTATTTAATCACAACCATTATCAGAAGACTACACGTCATCTTCATTTCACTTGATCTAACAATCTTTAATAACTAAGACTTCAACAAATTAGAGAAGGGGAAAAAATCTTTATTTACTTGTAAAAATCTTCAAACATGAGAACACTCACTTGAAATAAGCCAAGAGTTGTAACAAATTAAGTACATTGCAGTCTAGCTTAATAAATAATCAAAACAAATTATATCTGTTTACATATTGAATTAACTTGCCAGCACCTAAACATTTCATTAGCAAAACACCGAATTACTAAAGCATTACTCAGAATATATACACTATAAAACATA
>JAXCLQ010071468.1:0-12024 GCA_035584115.1 Cedrela odorata
AGTCGATATCCAACCGCCATAAGAAACAGCACCAGTAAATTTTCCCACTTGGAATTACTGTTAGGAGAGATGTCATAAGCACTTCTGAGAGCCTGAAACCCGGATATGGTCCTCACCTGCCCAACTGCAAAGGAAGTCGCTAGATACTCGTTCTCCAAAAGCCCCTGCAACATGAAGATAGATGGAAAACATTTTAAAGATCATACAGCACAACTCTGACAACTTTCAAATATTTCGCATACAAGTTCTAACTATAAAGAACTTGAAAGACGATAGAAGGAAAGCAAAGATGAGTTCATGAATATTGTTTTTGCAGGAGAGCCAGGAGGTCCAAATTTGGCAGCAAGGTGGTTCTCAAATACAAACAAAAAGCCAACCAACAAATATAGTTTCATATATATGAAATTATATACTAAATATACATGCCTGTATAGAGTATGTGTGGAAAGCAATGTAGGATATAGGATAAGTCCACACCGGTCCAGGCAGTGCATTGCGGATTCTGAAATAGCCAGCAGATAGCATCATCACCACCTGAAATATCATACATGTTACTGTTAGATTAGCAAAGGCTAGATAATTAATACATGCAGAATTTGGCCAAACAATCAATCATAAACATTGAAACATTGATTACTTTTTAGATTATTAACATCTATATCAGTTTATATATGTACATTTGTGCATCACCATGCTAGTTGTCACTACACTGCAGTGATACAAATTTTAGCTTTGCTGTTTAAACTTCACCGGCTTCTACTCATTAAGCAGCCTTCAGTCGAAAGCCCCGTCTTTTTTAAATAACAAGCAATCATAGATATATAAACCAGTAATTCCTGCCTCAGTTTCAGCTGGATTCAGGAACAAATTGTTTTGTAGGAAGAGTAACTCACATGTATTGAAACAAGTGTCAATATGCCACCGTAAACATCTTGCCAAACAGAAGCTACAACAAGCATCAGTCCTTCATTTACTAAGAGGCACATGAAGAAATTTAGAACAAAGTACATCAACAAACTGAATTCATCTCGCAGTCCAACAAGGAAATAGAAGACAAGACTCGATGATATGGAGATGAGAAACAGGAACGGGATACTGGAGAGGAGTTGCCCAAGTAAGAAGACAAGTGCTCCTGAATGCAAGTTTGATTCCTCACTGGCATATATCTGCAAAATAGGATCAAAATTTTTAGATTATAGGAGAAAAATGAATTAATTGTCTGACTTTTCAAAAGAGAAAGAAGGAAAATGAACTGATTGTCTCACTTCTTGTATATGAATGAATATAAAACAAATTGTTTGAATCCTCTAAAGAAGATACTCCATGCATAACCAAATTCATAAAACAACTTTCATGATGCTGCTTCAGATTAAATATAAAAAATAATAATTGAACATAAACTTTTCACAGCCGAAATTAGAGCATAGCAGCTTTCAAGACATTTAAGTCAAAAACATTCAAAATGTCACCCAAATATCACTTAAATCCACAATCAAGAAACGATGATTTCTCAAATGAAACTGTATATAGAATAGTTAAAGCATATTTATTTGAATAATTCATACATATCTGTTCTGACATGACATGACATAAGGGATACTTTTTTTCTTGACCGTCGTCCTTCCTTTGAAGGTTGATTAGGAGTTAAGGGTTGGTAACTGTACTATCGGATGTAGTCGAAAGTGCACTGAACATTGCCTATCCCCCTTGAAATCAATCCTTTTTCAAAGGGTGCCCAATATAGCTACAGAAGAATATGACCTCAACAGGTTATGCATGGAGATAAATTTAGAGTATTTTAACAGTATCAATATGAGTTATCCCATCCAAGACGATCATATGCCTCATTTTGGCCTGAATTGAAGAAGGAAATGATAATGCACAATAAGATTATTCATACATCACATACTAACATTAGGGGCTGTCTACTCTTCCATATGTATCAATAACTAGAACTAACAGTCAATCTCAAGTAGCCTTGTCATATTTCTAAAGCTACCACTTCCAATGATCCATTTCCATGTGGAAGACCAAAACCAACAATCATTTTCCCTATGAATTTAGGGTATAAATATAGCCATAATCATGAGTTAGTAGAATGGGATGTGTATGCAAGGAAGATCCCAGTGTGTTGAGGGGCCATTTTACCCTTAGTTAGGAAGACATTCTTTACACTTTTATGACGCTCACATACTGAGCACATGTTATCATAATCATTTAGTGAGTTGAAAGTTGATGAAATCTTTTTAAGATATTATTACATGATGAAATCTTTTAAAGATATTCTCAAATATTAGAAAAGGAACTAAATGCTCATTATATTGAGATCCCAACACAGACCATCCGAAAATATTAAACAAACAGACTCTAATTATGGTAACACAAATGCTGTTGGTTATATACAAATGCTCAATCTTACACCTACAAACAGTATATTAACTAATCTTTTGTCTCCCTGGAGTCAGCATCAGAGAATCTTAGCGAGTAAACATACCTTGATTTCTTTCTTAAGTGCAGGTACTCCAGCAATGCTCAAAAGTGAAGTAAATGATACAAATACAAATACTGCTGCAACTCTTGTCTGCAATATAGAAGGCAGAGATAAGAAAACGACTCGTGCATCATGTGTAATAGATATTCTGGAAGCATATGAATGAAGAAATTTAAAGAACATTGTCAAAAGGCAGGAAAGAAGAGGCATTTCTGTTAAATTTTATCTGGAATTTTATCATATTTGTAGGAGTCAAATTAAACAACAGAATTCATGAAGAGAACTAAAAGAACATTATGCTGGCTCCTAAATGGACAAAGGTCACAGAAGGCAGAGATAAGAAAACGACTCATGTATCATGTGTAATAGATATTCCAGAAGCATATGAATGGAGAAATTTGAAGAACATCATCAAAAGGCAAGAAAGAAGAGGCATTTCTGTTAATCTTTATCTGGAATTTTATCATATTTGGAGGAGCCAGATTAAACAAAAGAATTCAAGAGAACTACAAGGACATTATGTTGGCTCCAAAAGTGACACAGGTCACACCAATCTTGAGTTCAGTGAACACAGTAACCCCTGAAACCTTCATGCAAGGGAGTGCCTAATTATTATTTAGCTGTATGAGATGCATGGGGGACAGACAACATACTGCAAGTCAGCAGCTGGAAAAATTTTTGTTGCTAGGCATAGCAAGAGAGATTTTCATGGAAGCTCCAGGGCACAAATTGGCTTTATTGTCACATAAATTGTTGAGAGCTACATATCACAAAACTTCAGTAATACTGCTAAAAAATACATGACAAAGAACCCAAAATCAAATCACTTTGCAGTCTTTTAAGTCAAAGAGAAGGCACACACCTTTGGAAAGAGAAATCACCGCAAACTTGCCTACCATTACAAAAAACCAGTTCCAACAAGATGTTTGTCTCAATTACAAAACTGAGTACGAATGTAGCATCAACTTTGGACTTAGCTATTCAAATCTTTATTTTCGTTTTTTACTTAAATGGATACCTGGTGGAACATCAATCATTAATAACTTTCCAATATGAATGTGAACAATGATGGTAAAACCTTCCTATTGGTAAAAATTAAACACAATTTGCAAGCTGAGCATACCTGTCGATGCATTTGGAAATAATATCAAGGAATATAGATTTCTAACATGCACAATCTCTAATAAATCATGCAGGGAATATATCCTCCACATTACTCTTTTGCCAACCTCAACAGCCATCAATCACAAGATCAAAGCACAACCAGGGGTTTACCTTGTCTTTTGATGGAAAAGGAATACATGCATTACATTTAGCAAGAAAACTTACAAAACAGCTGGAATTCAATAAGAAAAGGCAGCCATCACCTAAACTTTAAAGATGAAAATCTCTGACAACCCATGGACAAAACAATCATACGTCTTTGAACAATTATTTCCAATAACAATAACAAAAATTGTGTTAAAAAACTCACCACAACTGAAGACAAGGAATGCCCTAAGCTGGAAAATACGGTACCAATACAGAGCGTAAGAATCATGCAAAGAATAAGACGAAGCCAGTAGTATTTCCATTCCCTTGACATAATTAACAATGACCTCCAAGTCAGTACTGCAACTCGTGTAGCATTGTTGGCCTTTCCCTTGCTTTTGAGAAGATGACCTTCCTGTAAAGTGCGACAAATGAATGATGATTATGGAAGTTTACATGCAACTTAATGCAGAACTACAAGAGAAGAGAGAAAGAACATTAGAAAAATGACTAGAGATGAAAGAGCAGCGAGAAATGAAAGAAGAGAAAGACTGAGATTAGAGCTTCGACATTCATTACAATCCAAAAATCCCTAAAGAATATATCAAGGTAAATTCATAGAGGCTGACCAAGTCAAACAAGTAATATCTCAAACAACAAAGTCACTGAAACAAAAAGACATATAAATAGTACTACCAAAAATAAGAAAATATTGACACAGGTTTTCTTCCTACTTTCAAACAGAAGTGCATAGCTCCCATAGCAATCTTCATTAGAACTGATAGAGCAACAAACATACATGCACACTGAAGTTGCACGCATGTACAGGCCAAGAAATTTTGAATCACACAAACAGATAATATTAACAATAGTAACAAACCTACCTTCTCGGTGAGCCTTAGTATCATAGTTTCAACAGCAGCAGCATCAGCTGACGACTTATAAGTTGCCTCAAGAGTGCGTATAGCAACAGCAGTATCCATATTCACAGATGAAAAATCACCATGGTCATCCTGTCATAGAAATTTTAGGCTCTGTATTGTAAATGCTGAAAGGCGATAGCAGAGAAAAGTTGACAACAAGTGCAGTTTGCCTCACATAGGCCAGTAACATAAAATGAAAAATGTCCAAAAAAGAAAAACATTTTAGCATCATTAGATACCTTAAGTAAGCATTATAACAGATAACTCAACAACTTTAGACATATGTCCCACTGTTACTTGAACTAGTTCTGTTTGCTAACTATATCATTATCTCCAATTTAGTCCATGAGAACAATACAACTGCAGTTTAGAATCAATTACCTGCCAATTTTTGCACATTGCTATGATCCTGTCAAAATCAGTATTTATCGCACGTAGAAAGTGATCGGAAGGACTTTGCATAATTGGGCAAGGAAATCCAGCATTTGAGAAGTGCTTCATCAACAAAAGGAATGTAATTAGAAACAACCTAACATGGACAATTTTGTTGCTATATAATAAGCTCTAAAATCCTTTTTCCCCTCCAGCCGATAGAAACCCAACGATGCATGTAATAAAAGCATTCACTGCGCATTTTATTTCCAAAAAGGGTGTGCAAATTATGAATTCACTAATTTTGAAAGTGTAAAACCATTCAAGAAAGAGTGCAAGAATCAGAACCACAAGATTGGTAACCTGTAAGCAAGCCAATGTTTCCCCAAAAAATAGGGTGTTTCCATTTGAAAGCAAACATATCCGATCAAAAAGGCCAAATACTTCAGTGCTACTCTGATAAATAGTAAAAATAAGAGTGCATCCCATGCTTGCAAGTTTCTTCAGTGTAACCATCATCAGAAGGGCAGAGACACTGATAAAATAAGATTTCAACATTAGCTCTGACAAGGCAATGAAGAAAATATGTTCCAACAGAAATTAATAAATCAATACAAATATGCCCCTATTTAACAGAAAGTAATAAATCAATAAAAATATGCATGGGCTACAGCAATCATTTATGAATGTCAGGCGAACCCCAACACTTAAATAAAACAATCAGATCACTAATACAGTTGATCACACCAGAAAACAGCTTAATAAAGCTTTGTTAACTAAATACATTTAAGTTAATTTCATAAATTAAATAGATAAGAACACATTCTTGTGATAATGTTTCTTTTATTATCTTCAAACTTGTTGAAAGAAATTGGCTCCATTCTTACATACAGAATTTCAATTTTAAGAATAAATATCGTAAAAAGCTAACCTTTTTTTATTTTTTTGCTTTCTTTATTTCTACCTTTATTATAGACTTGCCAAATGAATTTTTTCCAAAATGTTAATCAACTACATTCCCTGTCATTTCATACCCTAAATGTTCCAACAATCACATAAGACACTGATAAGAAAGTAGAGATAAAACCATTTAAGATCAAATCCACAGCAAAGAAAGGACAAACCTGTCAAGATGATAGAGAGGTTCATCTATAAATAAGATACGCGGTCTCATCACAAGCTCTCGTGCAATGCTAACACGCCTTCTCTCACCACTAGGAAGGCCCTTCATGTAACAGTGGCCACCTATCAGTTTGTTTGCATAATCACTCAAGGACATGGCATGGATAGCATCCTCAACCACACCCTTCCTCTGACAGAAGAAACCAGGAAGTTGAAGCAGTGCTGAGTAGTAGAGGTACTCTCGAACAGTGAGCGATCCAATTAGAGTGGTTTCCCTCTCAACAAATCCCTGCATTTTGGGGAAAAATATGATCAGTCAAGATCCAACGGACTGCAATATTAATTGACCATTACTGTTTGCAACCCTAACACTATGTCCAGCTTAAACTAAATTGGTTCCCGAGATGACACAGCTAAACCTAAAATTCAAGCACATATAATTAGAAAAGTCAATCCACCTTGAAAGTGAACGAGAGGAAGTTTGGAAAAGGATGTAAACATGCAAAAGTAAAAGCAGATAAGGGAGTTTCTCATACAAACACTACGAAAAAAAAATTAAGTAATAGTTGAAAATGAGATTGAAAGAATAGCACCAACAGTAATTTGCAGACAAAATAAAGTAAAAATATAAAACCTCATCAGCAAGTAGCCTTATGTAGAACTCACATATGACCCATAAGGCATGTCTGATTTTGCTCCATTCACAAATACTTCACCATACATTCTGGCAGAACGAGGTAATCTCCCTGAAGTCAAGAGAAAACAGCATTTCAGCCTATCACATAAAAACAACATGAAGAAGGATATTTTTAAATAAATAAAGACTGGAATACTCAGAAAGTAATCAGTAAAATACCTGCAATAGCCCTCAGTAGTGTGGATTTGCCTGATTTGGCAGGACCCATGATGACTGTCATTGTCCCTGGCAAGGCATAACCATTTGAACTCTTCACAACCTTATCAGAATACTTCCTCTTCCCCTTTATGGTGACAGTCAAATCCTTCCAGACAACTGAAGCCCCTGCAACCTTCCTTGCAAAAACTGCACCCTCTGGTGACGGTGGGGATGGTAAGGAGACACTGTTGAGCTTTGACAGGGATGGGGAAGCTGTTGTGGTTGCAGCATTGATAGAATCACCTCCTTCATCTACCCTAACTTCAATATCTGTATCTTCCCACTCTGGTGAATCCTCAAATGAGATTGGTTGCCTCAGAGAACCCAGTTTTCGCAAGTAGAAAAAGTTACTCGAGGGAACCCTACTTGCAGGACTACTTGTTGATGATGATGAAGACCTATAATTATCTGCTTGGGACTGTATTTCTTCCATTTAGTTATCCTGATTTCAAAACCTCTAATTGTTGACAACTCAACTCCACAAGAAGCAAGATACTTCTCCTTGTTACCCCAGTTAAATATTACTGATAATTGCAGACATGGCTATTACCAATTCCATGGTATAAATCAAAATCCCTCACAACACCACCTCATCATGCCTAAAACAACAAGTCCTGCATCAATTTTTTAAGGAAAGAAATTATCATTATATTTAGATCAGACAAAAAAGTTCACGTAATTGGTCTGCACAGCAACTATTTTGATGTGAAGACTTTCTGCTATGTTGCTGACAAACAGAAGTAAATGAGAAATATATCTCATTCTCAGAAGTTATGAAATGAACACCTTACTAAGCGCACATGTAAAATCGCTATACTATTCCCAAAGAAAGAACAATCAATTCAGGAATGAAAATTAAATCCTTTTACAAGACCAAATAGAAAGAAGAAAGGAAAATTACGTAGAAAGAAAAACATTTGGCAGTACACTACTACAAAAATGTTTTCTAAATAATTAATCAGACTAGAGAGTACACTTGACAAGAAATATCCAATCGATATCACTCCGCTTAAGAAATCATAAACCGATATAAAACTCCTAAGTCACGATAACTTTTACCAATAAATTTCCGGAAATGAAACCATTTATGAACGTTAGATCGATCTGTTACTTGAGATTATTTTCCTACTAAACAAAGATAGCATGAAACATAAAAGTTTGAAACATTTCTTTTCTTTTCTCAGTAACCAAGGACAAATGCTCTTAGAACCCCAAAGAAAACCACAGCAAAGTATCCAGTTTTCTGCCTATAAGAGATTAAATCAATATCAAATGACAACCCAAACATAAAACCATAAAACCACAGTCCTCAACACTAGCACAACCATTCACTCACCATGACACAAAGCAAAACTCCCATTAAAACATTTGGCTTCAAATGCATAAAAAGATTAAAAAAAAATCAAGACTTTCACCTGGAAGAACACAAACTTCCACTCTTAACTCGAATAATACCTTTTCAGCTCAGATGCGCCGAATCATTTTTCCTTATGAAGATAACGAACAAACACCAAGCTCAACACTCGAAATCTATATTCTTTCTTTCAGCTTTCTATTATCAGCAATAACAAATACAAAAAAGCTAACAACTTAACTAAACATACTTCAAGAATGAAAGTACAGAGAACATACAAAGACAAACCTGGATCTGGGTTTGGTTATTGTTGTTGCAGAGAGTAAATGTGAATGGAGTGAAGCGAGTGAAGTTAGAGAAGTGTTAAACATTTAACGATGTAATGGAAGTGGATGATTTGACCCGTTTTTACCGGGTTTTGTTTTTTTTTTCGGTTCTGTTATGTTGGCTTGGCTTTTGCTTAGCTATGCTTTGCATCTCTTCTTCTCCGCGCTTTATCTTTTTTTTTTTTTTTTGCTCTTTCTTTTTTGTCTTTTCCTTTTTAATATTTGCTTTCTTACTTTAAATCTTTAATTAAATCTTCATAAGACTGATGTAATGATTTTTTTTCTTTTTTTTGGCCAACTCAACATATAAGAGGGATCAAATTATGCCATTTAAAGGCTTAGTACTTGAATGCTTCAAATGATTGTATTTTAATTATTATATTATTGGATTTCAATATTACATCTATATTTCTCAATTTATTTTTTCGAATATATTATCATATTATTTTCATGGCCATTGGTTATTTTATCTTAACAACTTTAGACAAATAGTAATATTAATTATCTGTATATAAATTAATTTGATAAAATTATTATTATCATATATTTTATATAATTTATTTTTAAGAAAATATAAAATATATGATATTGATATAACACAGTTATATTAATTTATGTAAATAAATTTATATAAAAATGTATATAAGTAGCAATGCTCTTCAAAAAAAATATATATATATATATATATATAATATGCTATATTATGTTTATTTTTTAAATATATAAATGTATGGTGATATAATATATTTTTGTAATGTCGTACAATTGCAAATTTGCAATATTGGCCACCAAATGGATGATTTGGGAAATTTGAGGCAAACTTTTTTCTATGAATGACAGTGATTGCATTATTGACTAAATTATAGGGGTAAAAACGTGTGGGTCACATTTGAAAATTCGATTATCGAAGGAATAGATTCTCGAGTAAGAACAAACAAACAAGATAATGAAATTCAACTCACAATTTTGACAAATTTGGACTGGCGGGAAGAATCATTGATTGTTTCTAAAATTATATTATTTTTAAAATTATTAAAAATATGTAATTTAAGGACATGCATGTATTGTTATGAGCCTTTAAAAATAAATATTATATTTTCAACAATATTCATCGTTCACTAGTCAATAGCCCATGCCAACCATAATTTGCAATTATAATTGGAAACTTTCATGTTACTTCAATTGTCTTTCAAGTATATCTATATATATATATAGTATTCAGACAAGTAACATGTCATGTATTGTTTGGCATTTGAATTTGTGATGATTCACAAACAAGGAAGAAAATGATGAGGGTTAATATTATGTACACATTTGATAACTCTGGGCCAGCTTTTGTTACATGATATTTATTTTTTTAAAAAAAAATTTCACATCTATTAATGTTCTAATTAAACTTTTTTTCTTGTTTATGATTATCAATTCATAACTTTTAATCATTTGTGATAAATATTTACAATTTGATTTAATGATTTTAATTTTTCAATCTCAATTCTCTTAATGTAAATATGAATTGACCCCATCTTTTATGCGAAAAGACTTATTAATCTAAAAATACAAATTATTTCGTACATAATGATGTGGTAAAATTATATTGTTACTGCATGTTCCATATAATATTTATTTATTTTATTATCATGCATTTTCACTTACTCCCTTAAAAATAAAATAAATGTGTTAGAGATATAGTACAAACCACAGTAGCTGCATAAATGAGCTTATGTAAGAGTTTGTAGTTAACATAATCATATTAATTGTATAAGTTGTTATAGAAATTTATATATGTAGTAATACTAATTACTTATTCTTTTTTGATATGTCGTCATGTAATATTTTAATGATTTAATTGGATAATTTTAATTTATTGTTCAATTTGAATGGGTAACAAATCTACAAATGGAGTAAAATCGAGTAGGATTAAGTTTTACATGCGATGATTTTTTATTTATTTTTTAAATGGAAGGATCATAAACTTCCTATAACTGAAATTTTTAGAAGCATCCTACACTTAAGCCTACACCTTTATATTGTTAGCGTACTTTGGAAAGTTTGAGGTGTATTTAACTAACTTCTTATCCACCTACATCAATCAATGGCTAGGAAAACTCGGCCCAACCATCGACAAAATAACCTTGAATAGAGTGAAACTAAAATCACTCTTTAAATTTTGTAGCTCAGTTTTAGCAACATTTAGGGCAAATAATTTCACTCACAAATTCGTCAACCAAATAGTACTCGACCTTAATGGGATGGGTTAGATATGCTTTTTAGTGAGTTTGAAAAAAAAAACTACGATAAATTTGATACTGTTATGTGTGCAAATAAATATTCGCAAGTATTTATATAAGTACTTGCAAATATTTAGTTTTTTTAAAATATATATTTATTAATAAAATCACCTAAACAACGTCGTTTTGATATTGATATAACATCAAAACGACTTTTTTATTTTATAGTTATACAACCCTAAATTTTTCATGCACAAAGCACAACACAAAAACAAAATACACATATATTTGACATTTGGCCGCTCGCTGCATCTGGACACAACAAACACTCTGTTTGTCGCCACTTGCTAAAGCTAGACATAACACATACTCTACCATAATTTATCAAGCATGTTTTCTCTCTTCTTTTGATATATGGTTTCATCAAGCATGTAGGAAGATTAAAAATAAAAAATCATTTATGGTATGAGTTCAACTAGTTTTGATTTTTTTTTAAAAAAATTTAATTTTCCTTATCTTTGTACTAAATCAATGTCATATATCTATTTTCTCTACATTTATATAGGAAGAAGACCCAATGATCGGAAGATAGAAAAATTATGCGAATATGTTAACAAAAATCCTTTGCGCATTCCAAAGGTATTTATTATTTCACAAAAGTGTCAATTTTTATTTTATTTGCATTATTTGATCGTAATATCTCTGAGAATTGTATCAGTGAATAGGATTTATTAGTAAGATACAATTTATTTCAAGTTCTCTTATTCATATTGGTATTCAACTAGACCATTTTAATGCCTAAATATTTTCTATTGATTTTTTTTTTAAAAAAAAACTTTTCTTTATTTCTTCCCTATGTATGGTGAAGTTTAATCATTTCTTACCACATCTATAAATTTTCTTGTTAGAAATTTACTTTATTAAGCTTATGTAATCTATATTTTATTTTGTTTAATAATAGTAGTTATTTAATATTGTAAGGCTCGGGCTAATCTAGCTTATGTAATCCATTATCTCAGCAATTATGTCATCAAAAATATATACTAATGTCTTGTACAAAAA
>JAXCLQ010071469.1:0-12023 GCA_035584115.1 Cedrela odorata
TGCAAGGGACCAACAGTTTGCTGCTGAGCTACAAGTCCTGTCACACACCTATCCACCTTTGTTGTTAAGAAGCGTTTTGAACAGACAGATGGAAGTCTTAAAACCCTCTTCAAAGAATCCATCACTGTAATTGCAGGAGCAATATCAAGTGGTTCTCCAGCCTGGTCCACCCGATGGAATTCAAAGGTTTTTTGAGGCATGTCTCCAAGTACTCTCTCAAGCTCAAGATCTACAGCAGGAGGAGGAGGAGGGAGTCCACTTGTATGACAATTTTGAACAGCCAAGCTATCAACTAAAACAACACGACCCTCTCCACTAATGGCTCCAATAACAGCCATTGAGACCCTTTCTCTTTCACAGATTGATTGTAACAGGTTGCGGCTTTCAGGTTTCACCAAGATTGCATCTTGCTCCTGATATTCTGCGCCCCATATCTCTAAAACGGACATAGTGTGATCACCAACTACGATTGCCCGAATATCAATCTCAGCACCCTTTGGGTATATGATTTCCTTGACAACATTACAATTCCCACCAGCTCCCTGATCATGAATGCTGATAATTGGGTTCTTTTCCCCCATTTCAATGCAAGCACGAACTGCACGATACAATTTCTGTGCCATCTCAGCATCTCCACGCTGTACAGCATTAAAATCAAGATCTGCATCATTCTGCCCACTAACCATGCTAGATGCCGCTCCACCTCCCATTCCAATACGATATGCAGGACCTCCAATCTTCACAACCAGCATTCCAATATCAGGCTCACCTTTTGATATATGAGAGTGATCGATCTGCCCAATGCCTGCACTAAACATGATTGGTTTCAACCATTCCCGCCTTTCCCCACTAGGGAGCCTCATTCCAAATGTTCGAGTATAACCCTGAATCAAAGGCTCTCCAAATTTGTTTCCATAGTCCGATGCACCATTGCTAGCATCAATAAGGATTTGAAGAGGGGAAGCCAAGTTTGATGGATATGTGAAAGATGGATCTTCCCAAGGAGCATAAGACCCCTCTATATTGAGATTCCCAACACAGTAGCCAGCTGTAGATGCGACAACAAAAGACCCCCTTCCCGTTGCATGCGTATCCCTGATTCGACCCCCTGCACCAGTCTCTGCACCTGGGTAAGGTGCCACTGCACATGGGAAATTATGGGTCTCTGCTGTAAATAGAATATCAAGGTCACGAGTACTTGTGCCTAATGGGCATGTTGAACCAGGCTGAACTGGTCGCAATTGCTTAACTGGGAAGCCCTTGATTGCGCTTGAGTTATCCTTGAAGCCAATAACAGAATTGTTTGGGTTTGCCTGCAAGGTGCTCTTCACAATCTGCATAAGAGTCCTATCCATAGGTAGTCCATCGATAATTATCTTCCCACTAAAAAACCAGTGCCTACTGTGCTCACTGTTAGATTGTGCAATATCAAACAATTCAACAGTTGTTGGATTCCGCTTAATGTCCTCCCTAAAGAGCTGGGTGTAATACTGCAAATCCTGCTCATCAAATGCCAGACCCATCTCCTGATTGATTTCCTCCAATGCCTTCCGGCCCTTCTCCATCACAGGCACATATCTAACTTCCTCTGGGACCACACTTGTCTCAAATGATGTCAGCTTCTCGGAATAAACACACTCAGTCATCCGATCATGAACCATTGATGCAAAATCATTAATTTGATTCTCTTGCAGTGCACCCTTACTGAACAACAAGTATCTTCTTGACCTCTCTAAGCGAACCACCTCTGTTAACCCACACGCACGACATATGGATACAGCATTAGCAGACCATGCAGTAGTAAATGACAATCTAGGGCCAACCTCAATTATCACAGCATTCAATCTTTCTTGCTTCTTCTTCTTGAGAAAACTCTCAGTGTCCAAATTCTCTGGCTCATATGTTTCTTGAAGAAGCCATTTCAAAACTCCAATCTTCTCACTCGAAATCCTTGAATCAAGACCGATATTAAAACATTGTTCTGTTCTCAAACCAACAATCTGGTTTGAAATCTTTGATTGAACTGACTTGAGAAGGTCAGCTGTAGCACTATCCTGAAGCAAAGGAATGCGATAAAAATGAATGACCTCTTGAGCAGGCTTCTCAATCAATGTTGATTGCTCATCTACAGAACTGCTCACGTCTCCAGAAACAACAGCTCTAGGGTTTGATAGAGCACTACACCTCAACGAAACACCTTTTCTATTAGATATTCCAAATCTTGAATTTTGTTTGCATAGTGCACCCCAAAGCAAATTCTTTCGCTTGATGGAAGAATTTTTGTTGAAAAACAGAGTATTCCTGTGGGTACCCTGTAATTGAAATTACATTAATAGCAAAACATCAACAAATTGGCTAACTAACACCAAAAACCTCAGCAAGAGAATCAATAAGCATTGAGTTAAATGAAAACAATATAATATAAACCCAAACTACCATCAAATTCGCTATTTTTCTTTTGGCAAGTGCGTGAGAACTGAATAAATAAACCTCAACCCTAACACTTTTTCAACAATTTCTGGCAAGCAAACATATAGTCAAGGATCGAAACTTACCTGCAAGAACTCAGCCGCAGTAATTTCCTTTAAGCCAGCCATTCACTCAGCCTGCAAAATCGAGAATTGTATGAAAAATAAAAATTACACCTTTCACAAACACATATATCCATACTTCCCATTAAAAAAAAAATTAATCTTTCCACAAAAACAAAACAGACCCTTCAACAAATAAACCAACTTAGCAACCAATACAGTTTAGATTGAGTGGTTCCCAAAAAAAAATCAGAAACGAATTACCAGTAACAGACATAAATTATTACAAAAATACACATGTAAAAAGACCTTATTTCAGTGTAGCAGCAGCAGTGGTCTTGTCTAGTGAGTATGGCGAACCAGGGTTTTGGTTACGAAATGGAACAAAACCCTAATTCCTCCTGTGTTGTTTTTGGTACGGTACACCGTACACGAACTTTAAACAGTAATGTTAGTGGGCATTTACATTTTTGTCAAGGCGAGATTCTCGGTCGACGTCGGTCCCCTTGACACATATCTTGCCAGGTCAGAATCCACGGGAGCTGGTTCATCGTGACGTGGCAAGATCATGGTGGCTTGGCTGTGGATGGGAGCACGATAAGGATTGGTGTGATCTTGACTACATCCAATCCGTACCCTTTTTTTTCCGGGGGAAATCATGACGGAAAAATTGACAGCCCCTACGTTATTCTTAAGTTAAAAAGTAGTTAGTATTCTCATAAATAAATAATTTGAAACTTATTTTCACCTTCCAAATATATGCATGAAAGTAGGGCATAATTAAATCCAACAAAATCAATAGTTTTGATTGACTTAAAAATATATTAGTTTGATTTTGATTTATAAAAAATCAAACAGACAACTGTTAGTTCGATTTATAATTTAAAATTGGTATAAAAAATAAAAACTAAACCGAATTAATATATTTTAAAATTTTTATTTTAATCAGAAAATCTTAATTTGGGGTAGATTTTTTTTGGAATCTATTAATGATGAAGGAATTCTTTGTTTTTCTTTAATTTTATTAACAAAATATTTTTTCAATTATTTTTTTAAAAAATTGTAACTAAATGTTATGTAAAGTATCATGGTTTATTAAATGCAATTATTTGTATTGCTCTTGAAAAAATCAGTTTTGTTATTTAAAATCAAATATTAGTAACCGATTGATAGTGAAATTTGTTTAAAATTAATAAATAAATAAATAAAAGTGTGTTAAATGAATTATTTAAGTACCAAGAATTTAATGAAGAATTTTACCCAAAAAAATGGAATTATGAAAAATTTTTCTGAAAAAAAGGAATTATAAATAATTTTACAAAAATTAATATATGTCTAAACCGATCCACATTAATAATTGTCGATTTGAATCGATTCAATTTATAACAGTTTAAACCGATTTGATTCGAATTCAATTTGAATAAGTTTCAATTTTAAACTAAAACCAAACCAAACTCAATTTACCAAATCCTACGCTACATTTGAAAGAATGTTTTAAGATTTTATCACGATTGAGTATGATATTTTAATTTAATGGGATTGGTAGTATCACAATTAAATAAATATTCGATAAATAAGAATCGTTGTCGGCCTCAAGTCAATTAATTATTCTCAATGTTGATAAGATTAATTAATTAGCATATAATAATTCATTATACATCCTTGATAACATTATTAACATTTGTTCTAATAATTTTTGCATATCAATATTCAATAAACACAAATAAAGACTGCTTCTATTTTTATAATGGAAGTTTAAATTTGAAAAAAAAACAAAAACGAAACACTTATATTCAAATATATAGATAATTTATTTGGTATACAATCTCTTCCTCAATTTTTATTCCTAAAGAGAGGAGAATTTTTTACCATTTACACTATATAAAGGTATTGTTCTATTAAAAATTGTCTTGTAAATTTAAAAATCAAACATTATTTTTCATGCAATATCATAAATTACAATATAATTTACATTAACATAATTTTCGTTAATATTATTTTATTTATAATTTTTTCGGCATGATTGTTGTCTATTTAACATTCAAAATATAGGATACAAATATATATAAAAAAATTATTTTAAAAAATAAATAATAAACATATTAATATGATTATATATATATAATCATTTTATTTTTATTCAAAAAACACAAATCAAATCCCTTCTCAATTAGCCAAGCGTGACTAAAATTCGAATTCCAACTCCAAAATAATTAATTATATAACTTATTTCACTGAAATATAGTGTGCTAATTTGCATTTAATTGGATTAATTTAGTTAAATGAATTTACAAGAAAAATATGAAAGTGAATTATATTGCATGCTAAATTTCCATTTAATTTGATCAATTTATTTAAACGAGTTTGGAAGAAATGATTTGAACATTATTGTGAAAAGAATTCTTATTCAAATGAGTTTAGCATTAATTATTCTGTTGTCGAATGATTGTCCTCAAATATTCTCAATGTTGATGTATAAGATTAATTAATTAGACATTCTTGATAACATCATTAACATTTCTTCCAACGTTTAAGCAAATCAATGTCTAGGATAAGAAAACGAATTGCTTTCTAAAGCTCAAATCAAATCAACCACAGCCCAGCAACACTTGAAAAAACTTTGTATCTCAACTCCAAAACACTTAAATTTATCAACATTCATCTATTAAACGTCATAGAAACCTGTTTGCAAAAGCAACGCTCGAGTTATTCACAACTAGAGTAGTTGATTTATGCTCTAGCTGAAAGCCGTCCAGTACAGTGTTGTCATTCCCCAGGTGGGCAGTTAATTTCAAGTACAATTAACTGTTGGTGTATAAGAATGTCTGTGAAAAGTTGGGGACTACTAACGATGCAAAATGATTAACGAATATTGAATAGGTAACATGAAAAATCATTTTGGAATCATCTCATCGCATGAATATTTACCTGACAGTAACTACAAGATGCTTAAATGTTGCAAGTACAAATTAAGCAGTTTGGGTGCATAACCAAGAGAAATGAACTACAGTCTCCGTCAACGAAGCAAAACATATATGGTTCAATACTGTTGTCTAATCACACAAGTATGACCTGGTTGATTAGGATACCCGGAAATAGATGGCAAATGTCGCAGCGCTAGCAAACTGGGAGCATTAATGGATGCTGTGAATTGAGATCAATCCAGGAAAAGCAAAACTTGGCTCAGGAATATGAAAACAGATGCATCCATCTCCTCTTTGAAACTAAATCTCTTTCTTTTCACGTCGCCCTTCATTCTCCTTCTACATATATCTTACTTTTGTCATCTCAAGTACGAAAGTCTATTATCAAGTGTCACAGATTAATTACAACAGTTCTATTGATCTATCATATAAAGTAGTACTTATTTGTAAGTCTTCGTTTAGTTTCAATGTCCGGTATAGATGGCCTCCACATGCAAAGTCACACCTCAACACCGAATACAGATTCAATTGCTGACATTCATGGCAATTACTGAAAGTAGGGTTAAATTGCTCTTTAAACGCGCACTTGACATAGATATATGCAAGAGCACACAGATACACTCTAAAATGAAACTGTAAGAGACAAGAATCGTACCAGTTTGGTAGATTAGGAATTGACTTTTAAATATGATTCACTAGCAAAGGTTAAACTTGCATATTCCAAGAAATTGAATTTGATGACTACTTCTTGACACTTATCTACATTTCTTCATGATCTATCTACCATCTTAGAAATTAATTGTCTTTCCATCAACCACCTTTGACCAAAATTAAAGAGTACAGAAGAGACAAAATTAAGTCCCTATCTAAGATCCCCAGAGCAATTTGTCCAACTAATACAAACATTTGATATTGCATATGTGTTACACGTCCACTGGGAACACTATGTAAGGATAGTGACGGCAACCTTCAAAATACCCCACTCTTAATAAAGAAGTTACAGAGAGTCATGAGAGAGTTCTTAATGTTCAGAATTGACAAACAACAAAATAATAATGATAAAAAAATCTCGATAAAATGGATGAAGCTACAATATGAAATAGATCAGATTCAAGTCACATCCTAAAGACTCAAGTTACTTTCTTAATCTTTCTAATTAGAACATCCTTAATAACCCATCAAAAAATGATGGTATGTATGGACATTCATTGAAGGAAATTGCAAAACAAGAATTAATATCATCAATTCCCACATGCAATTGCAATCACAAAATTGCTCTACCTAAATTAATTTGCCATTACACAGCAACAGTAACTTGAACAAGGGGAGATGTGAATAATTGAGTCTTTAAGGTAAATATCATAGTTGTAAGTTGTTGAACAGCTCTTGGTCTGATAATTAACATTAAGAACAGTAAATAAATTTAAAACTATTAACTATTCACTTGACCTAAAAGTTTTCCAAATAATTAATGCTTAAGTTTTGGTATTTGGGGAATTCGAACACTTAAATCCTGAGGTTAAACCTACCCTGTACCAAGGCTTTTAGGTCACAGTAGTAATTCTACAAAAACTAATTAAACTAGGTAACATTTATCCTATTTTAGTTAATTTGCTTATCCCTTTTTTCCTTCATCTAAGCTGTAACGCCTAAATAGGTGAAGTAGAAAAACTCTCAACAAGTAACTGGAAACAAGTGTTAATCATTTAATAGTAAGAGCATACTGTACTAGAGAGACCAAGATTATTACCACTTCATTAAAACCTAACATGAAGTGGAAGATACTAGAACTTACCAGAACAGCTTTATATCTACATCTAAACGGCAAAGTATCAATTAGCTATTTTTGAATGGGAATGTCACTTCAAGTTGAAATATTATTGCCACAAACCCTAAAAGACGACCCGACATGTGAAAAGTATCCCATTCAACTTGCAGAGAGACAAATCTAGTTGGGAATCATATCCTTGTCTACCACAATTCATGATGCAAATGCATGCACTTCAATTTTCAACTAGGAGTGAAACGACCCATTTTCGGGAAAATTCAGACGAATCAACCCCACCATCTCTTCCTCTCTCCCTGTTAGTAATCCCCCTGTGCTAATGCAATTAAAGATTTTTGAACTTCAATCATTACAAATCAAAGTTCAACTTCATTTCATACATTCTTTTAAGTTCGATTTCCATTGAACACGTTAAGAGGACAAAATCACATAAACTTTGGTATGCTTACCATAAAAGAAGAGTTTTCATTGATTCCTCCATAAATTTCAGTGGCACTAACTCCAATTTTCTCGACTATAGCTTGTTTTCCTACATCATCAAAAACTGCTACATTCTTCCACGGAGAGTTTGATTAGAGAGAAACTAAAAACAAAGACAATCCACATGTTCCAAAACATGGCAAAACCTAATTAATTAACCATATAGCGATGGCTTGATCAAGATTCACAAAGATAAAATGAAAACTACCTTCCTTGCTATGCTTACATTAGATTATTAGTACATTTTTTAACAAAACCAGTCAGCAAAATACACCCACCATGCAAAAACTCACTTCCTTTCTTCCCTACTTGATTTGCTTTTCATTTCTCTTCGTTAGCTAAATGGAGGCGGACGAGGCGGCGGACCCCAAAATACATCGTGAGGCATTTGTCCATGTGGCAGCAAATTAGGAGGCAAATTGTACATAGGCATAGGCATTGTTGTCGAACCACCTTGCTCACCGCCAAAACTCTGAGACTGACCACCACCGCTCCCTCCACCGCCACCACCATTATTACTGCCATTTCCTTGCTGCTGGAAATTATGTGGCTGTTCCATTTCTCCTTCATCTTCAATCGGTAATCTCTCATATGTAGCATTGGTAAACGTAGCTGCTATCACCATTACTGGCCCCGACGCCATTAGAGCCCCCATTACAGTCCCACCCACCACCTGACCTTGCCCTCCCGCTAAGTATACAGTTAAGCCCGTGGCTCCGGGCGGTGATGGAGCCGGTAAAAACGCACCAGATAAAGACAGAATCTCGAATCTTCCATGTAGACTGACTACTCCACCCGGTACTGCTGGTTGTTTAAGAGTGACGTTGTTTACAATCCCGCTTCCGCTTAAGATAGAGACACCGCGGTGGCGGCGGTGAGCGAAATTCGCTATGCTCTCAACGATATCAGTGCCGCTTGAGATTTCAAGCACATGGCTACGGAGAGAGTTAGGGCTTTCTTTGGTGATGACAATGGGAGGTTTGGCTTTGTTCTTTGAACCGGGTGGCCGGCCCCTGGGACGACGAGAGCTTGAACCAGACCCCGGTTCGACGTTCTCAGGGGCCAAGACTTGGTCTTCAGATTCTTGATTGTTGTTGTTATCTCTGCTGTCTTCTTGATCTTCTTGATGTCGGTTAGGGCTATTAGCAGCGTTGTTTGTGTTTGTATTATTGGTGTCTGTTGCAACGCTGTTGTTGTCGATGAATTCTTGCTGTCTTCTCGGACCAAGACGGGTTAGACCGGTGTGGTCTTCTTCTGGGTTTCGCAAGTGAAGAGTTGGAGCTGACATTGGATCAACACCTCTCATTGCTACATTTCCAGCCCACCATCGATTAGCCATGTTTGGTTCGTGAGAATCAAAGTGGAGAGAAATTGAAGCAACAAGTGAATTAGTCCTCTTTGGTAGCTACTCTTATTGTTCTAGCAGTTATCTTTTTTTTCTTTTCGGCAGCCTTTGTTGAACACTGAGTTGATGAAAAGCACCAATCAATGACGAAGTTGGTCAAAAACTCTAGCCCTTCTTTTCCCTCTTTGTTCTTTGTTTGTTTCCTGTGGTTAGATTGAGAGATCTCTAATGTAAGAAACCCAAATCCCACAGATACAATCCAAAACCTTATCCCCTTCCTTCCTTTCTCAGCCCCGAGAAAATCAACCAAATTCGTCTAGCCATGTTGCATGAATCAGACATTAGAGATACGGGCTCCTCTTGTTTTGCATGAAAACCCTAACCATTAGCCTCCAAATTGCAAAAGTCAGATCCAACAAACCTCTCTCCAAATTTCCAACACTAAACCCAGTTCTCAACCCCCAAAATTCAAAGATCCAAACTCAAAAACCACCTATACAAAACCCAGAAGAACCAATATTATTCCAGCTACAATATACCTCATACACGCAAACCCATTCACACACGAACGAAACGCAACTACGTGAATACACGAATAATATAAAAGTTTAAAAAAAAAATTAGTGGCCGGGAAGGAAAGGAAGAAACCTTGTACCTCTTAAGAAAAAGAATCAGCTGCTTATGCTAGATTATAAGTACGGCAACGCTTAGCTGCTCAAGGATTTTTCCTTCTCTGGGGTGGTCCTCCAGTCCAGTCTTCTCTGCTAGCTGCTACTTCACCTTTTCTGTGGGTGTTCGTTGTGAGCGTACGTTAAAAGAATTCAAGCATTATTACTCTAGATTCGTGTATCCCTCTAAAGAAGTCAAGCGGTTTTGCAGTCCTTTGTCTCCCTGGTTTTACTGTCTTGTGCTGTAAAAGTTTCAAGCCCCCAAGTTGAACAAAGCCTTACTACTCTACAACACGGACTTAGATAAGACAAAGTAAATGCTCCAATAGAATCACATTAAATGGATCATAAATTCCTCAAGCAATCTAGACAATTACAGAACTGTCCTTGTATTTATTATGTGTTTGTTAATGGTTGGTGGTAGTGGTAAGAAAATATATAGGAAAACAAGTGGAAAATGAGGCAAGTTCATGCTAATTTGGTAAGAAATTGGACTAAATTTCTCAATCTCGAATGGCGTGGGGTAACGTGCGCATGAGAGAGAGAGATAAGAGTGGACAATAAAAATACGTCACTGTCTTCGAGTCCTGGCAAAGTATCAATTGCCAAGGTCTGTAACATGTCACCACCTCCAAAAACCGAGCCCACCGGCCCACTGCCTCCGTTCCTCTGAGTTAGCTAATCAAGCTTGCTTGCTTTGCTTTCTCCTGTTTATTGACACGTTTATTTTCGGTGGCGGTATCTCTATAAACTTTTTGAATAAAGACTTTTGTGTTACGAAAGCTACCGAATTAGCTTAGCTAGTTGCTGCTGCAGCAGCAGCAGCAATTCTGGATTGTGACATTTAACTCTCTTTCTTACGTTTCCTTGCCTTAATGGAAAAAACCGGTTACATCTCTTAAACCAGATAATCTTTGCACACTTTCTATCCTTGTTAAAGTACGATACACAGATTCCACTCGGTCTCCACCAAATAATTCCAGAAAATTATTAGATCCTTCAACCTCTTAGCTTTATCTAAACGATACACTTGCGTTTTGAATACCAACACGTCTATATTTATGAGGTGATAAGGACATTGATTAGTCTGTCTACGTTTAGTAACCAAATCAAATTAGATGCACTTGCTTATTTAATGACAATTAATAAGTTAATTAATTTCAAATAATGAATAGTAACGTATCAGTGCAAAACGACCAATTCTTTTATTTCTCCAATCTTGTCCAAAGAATTATTATTATTATTATTATTATTATT
Source organism: Cedrela odorata (assembly GCA_035584115.1). Classification (NCBI taxonomy): domain Eukaryota; kingdom Viridiplantae; phylum Streptophyta; class Magnoliopsida; order Sapindales; family Meliaceae; genus Cedrela; species Cedrela odorata. The sequence continues at coordinate 10,992 of JAXCLQ010071469.1, forward strand.
ATTATATATTTGTTCACCATCCATCCAACATAAATTAAACTAATACGAGACTCTGATGGGAACTTGATTAATTATTGTCTACAAAATCTAACTACCAGACTAAACTATTGGCTTAGAGAATTAAGCCTCCGTTTATTCCAGGAGTTTATGCAAGATTAACGATTATTAATATTGAATAAATATATTAAACTGCCAAATTGTCAAATCATTAAAATTTTCTAAACTCAATTGACCCTTTTGCCAGTATAACATTAAAACAAAATAAACTATAGACATCGGCCACATGATATCTACCACCGAGGAAGTGGTGTGTAACGGTTTGGAATTAGTGGTTTTTGATTGGTTTGATTCGGATCGAAAAATTAAAAAATAAAATAAAATCAATTTGAACTGAAAAACATGACAGTGCAATTTAGGTCAGTTTTACCATTTAAAAGTGATAGTATCGGATCAGAACTGGTAATAAAATTAATTTGAGTTTGACCGGTTCTAGTTTCAAGCTAGTTCGATTCCGAACCCATTTTAGTTTTAATTTCGATTTTAATTTACAATCGATTATGGTTTCGATTCTAATTTTAAATTGGTTTCAATTTACTTTGTCATATAGTTTGAGTCCGGTTGATAGAACGAATTTGTTAGATTAATTTTTTTATCTATTTAATTAAAATTAAATAACTATTTTTTATAAATTATAAAAAAATATCTCTGACAGTATTAATTTTTATTAATTAATTAAATAGTGACAAAATTTTAAAAATTAATTCAATTTCATGTGAGGCCAACCATCTTTACATTTCTATAGCTATAGTTAGTCTGATATAAATAATATAATGTGATTTTGGCAAGCATTTAATTTAAATTTAATTATGTTATTAAATTATAATTAAAAGTATTAGTAGATAAGTTTTTTTTTTTTAACTTTTCATGTAATAATAAATAAGAACATACTTTAATCATTTAATAACATTAACAATTAAAATGTATTATTATTTATTATTTTGTCAACACTAAAAAGGTTTATTTATTATTTTT
>JAXCLQ010071470.1:0-12022 GCA_035584115.1 Cedrela odorata
TAATAACAAGTAAATTTTATTTTGTGAAATATTAATTAAGTTGTAAAATGAAAAATAAAGAAATTAGAATAAAAAAATTATATATATATATATATATATACACATACAAAACACTGGTACTGTAAATTTGAGGTGTGATAATTTAGGGAATTTATACTGTAGCGCAAACTGTAGCGGAGTTACTGTAACATGTTTTTGGTTCCAAGGGTAAAAGCGTCCAAATGACCTGAAATTGGACTGATTTGTAAAACTAAATTAGGGTTGGTCATATCGGTAAACAAGGGGTCTAAAAAGGTTATTTTTGAATTTTTTCCAAAACAAAATGGGTTTTTGACGAAAATGGCTAATTGTTTAAGTCCATTTATATTTTATAGCCTAACTTAAAATTTTATTATATTTAAAACCAAAGTTTACTATTTGAATAAAATTATCCTTAATTAATTAAGTGATAAATAAAATTTTTTAACTAATTTCATCAACTCACGTTTTGTTAAAAATACTATTTATCAACTCACCAATTAAAGGTAATTTCATTAAAAATCTAAACAAAATATTATAGTTTTTTTTTTGTTTTACACACCATAAGCCCAATCATGATATTAGCTCCGTCTTTAACTTTTTCATAATTTTAATCAAACAACCATTTTACGGACGAAATTGCCCATGCTGTTGGCCCAGTTGACAATACCTAAGAAGGGGTAAATTGAATTTTTAAAACTTTAAAATCTGAAAATGTATACACTGCAATGCAATAAATAAAACAGTAGTAGAGAGGGAAAAACAAATACAGTTTATAATAGTTTGACAAAACTTGACCTATGTCCACTCTTTCGGATACGAATCACTACTATCAAAGTTCTACTATCTTCTTGTTTTTAATGGGTAAAGTGAAATCCACTACAATTCTTTCTAAGGTGAAAAGAAATCATACACTTATTTTCTCACGGGTGAAAAAAAACCTACAATAATCTTGTTTATGTCGGGTAAAGATATACCTAATATAATATCATAAATATATTTTTGTTTTTAGCTTTCACACTAGAGTAGATATATTAATATGCTCTTACAAAAAAAAAAAACACTCTTACAATAAGAATTAAAAATTTTACAATAGTGAGAGAAAAAGTGTCTTTTTACGTTAATAATGCTCTTCAAGACTTCCTTTTGATTTTGATTGTAATGGTTATTCTTCTCTTCTTCACTATGTTTCTTCTATTTATATTTTACCTTTTTGTAAGAGCTCATATGTCCAACGGCTTAATTTGGTGCATTAAATATTCACCATAAATGCTGCAAAAGTTACCATTGAGCCTTAATTTCAAAAGAAGTATCGATCCATTTTTTTATTATGTATTGATCTTTTTGTACGAAAATCGAATATGAGTCTCGAGTATCGATTCATTTGCCACGTATCGATTTGGTTCACTTTGTAAATAATTTTCAACTCTTTGAAATTACAATGTATCGATCTCCTTATTTGAGGTATCGATTTGGTTTGCTTCGTAATTATTTTACAACTCTCTGGAACTAATTTGTATCGATCTTTTCGAACTTAAGTGTCAATCTGGTTAACCTTGTAAATATTTTGCAACTCTCTGGACAAGACATGTATCGATTTCTTCAAACTCATGTGTCGATTTGGTTGATATTGTAAATATTTTACAACTCTCTGGACAAGACATATATCAATCTCTTCAAACTCATGTGTTGATTTGGTTGACCTTGTAAATATTTTGCTACTCTCTGGACAAGGCATGTATCGATCTCCTCTAGCTCAAGTATCGATCTAGTTGGCCTTGTAAATATTTTGTATCTCTTTGAACAAGGCATGTATCAATCTCCTCTAGCTCAGATATCGATCTGGTTGGCCTTGGTCTTTAATGGTATCGATCCGTTATCTCTATATATCGATCTCTTTTTTTTTTTTACATATCGATTATGTTGAGCTTTCAAGACACTTTCACACACATTTATTAAGGATTAATAACAAGCATATTTATACATAAGTTTCTTGATTCTTGAACAGGTTTAAGATCATTTTATCATCATATGTTAACTTGACATTTACAATAATACTTAGTCATTATCGAAAACTAACAAATATATTCAAGTTATCAATATGATATCATCACATGAAAATTCCTTTTTTTCCCTCTCAAACATTTCATTTTCATTTTGCTTCAAACAAAGAAAAATGGTGACTTGGAAATTTTGAGTGACCAAACTTGTAAATCTTCAAGCAACTCAACAGTTTCATGTTGACCGAAGCAGGTTTTTGATACAATAATCAGTGAGAGCATTGTCATTAAAGAGGTATGTTGATTGAATACATAAAGTGTTAAATTTATTATGTTATTATATTTGGATGATTTAGGTTTAAAAAAACAATGTTTAGGGTGTAAGAAACGAAATATGATTAGTTTGGATGTATGATGAAGTAGAAATGGGGCTCTTGAATGAGCATACCAATGAGGAAGATGAACTGGTTCGTCGAGGGATTTATGATCAAATTAATTCATTAAGGGATTTGTGTTGTTGTGTTCATCGAGGGAAATTAGGTCTGAAAAGCTTTCCTATTAATGAATTCATCGAGACAATTTAGTATTCAAGAATTCTATCTCGATGAATTTATCAAAAGAAAACTTTTGGTTAACATTGTAAACCGTAAATGAATTCATCAAGGTTAAATAGTTTTATATACATTATCTTTGATGAATTCATCAAGGAAGCTATAGTGCTTAATAATTGACTTCTCTCAATGAATTCATTGAGGGATCATAGTTTTAATTATTTTCACTCTATGAATCCATTGAGGGTTTATAGTGTTAATTAAGATTTTCACCTTGATGAATTCATCGAGAGAAAAATATTTAAAACTTTAATCCCTCAATGAATTCATCTAGGGATTACAATTTTTAAGTTATGATTTTGAACTAAACTATTTTTATATGTTGTTGACAATATTTATTTGGTTCTATATTTATAAATGTATAATGCTATTGTTCGTGCTATTATCATGGTGTTGTTCTTGTTTTTGTTCTTAATGTGTCTACATGTTTTTTATGATGTATATATGTTGTTAAATAGATTGAAGTGTATCTAGTTCTTGATGATGTTAATTTTACTTGTAATATAGATATTGTTGAATGTGTTTAAATATAAGGGAGATTGATATGCATATGTTTTTGATACATAAGGGAGATTGATGTGTTTATATGTTGTTGATGATATCATATGAATATATGTCGTTAATTGTACAAAACTAAACAATTTTCTGTTAGAAATTCATGTATAAGCCAACAAAATCGATATATGGAGCTTGGAGGATCGATTCATATAGTAGAGGTCGATATACAGAGTACAAAGGGTTGATACATTCAGGTCAGAGACTTTAAAAGAAATTACAACTTGGATCAAATTGGCACATACAAGGAAAATGATTGATACATTTAAGTCAGAGATTTCAAAAGAAATTACAAGCTTAACTAGATCAATGCATTCAATTCAGAGACTTCAAATGAAATTATGAACTTGATCTGATTGATACATTAAGAAGACGAGGTCGATGCTTTTTGTCAAAAAATTTTATGAATATTTGAAATTGACAAACGGATCGATATGTACTTCAAACAGATCGATACTTGAAGTCTAGGAAAATCTCTAAAATAGATAGATCGATATCAGAGACTATACAGATCAATACTGAACATAAATTGGAGAAAATTTGGAGAAATCTTTTATATTATAAATATAGCTCTCTTGACAGAGAAAACGTAGTTGAAAAAGAGAACAAATAATAAAAACTGAGATACATTAAGAATCAACAAGTGAGCTATAAATTGTGAATTTTCATTCTCTTTCATTTTTCTTATCTATCTTGAGAGAAAATCAGTTGTGAGCTGAAATTGTAAGATAAATCCTTTGAGACAAAATTTTATATATCATGTTAAGATAATTTTCTTATTTGGGTTACACTTCACTCGTTCAAAATAAGTTGTTGTTTGGGTTACACTTCACCCGGTTTAAAGTAAGTTGTCATAGTTACCCTTCACCGTTAAGGAGTTGTGTAACATCCCAAATTCAGAAATGTTATCAGTAGGTGATAAAATCCCCTATCACCCTAAGTCTCAACCTGTCTGGCTAAATCCCAATGCAAAACATACATGCACAACATATTTTATAAAACATAATCATGTAGTCTAAGGGGCGATATGCCTCCACTAGTATTATATACAATACATGTACTTACATCACAGTACATAACGTACTAAATATACAAGTGACTGACTATATTTAGAAATACAACATTCAATATCACACTAGACACCATATGATATAATGAATGCTACAATACTATACATGACATGCCCTTAATAACCCTGGTGACTGCGTTATGTACCCTCTCCTTAGCTCGTGTCTTCCTGATGCTGAAATAGCTTATTAGATATCATTTCCTGCAAAACTAGATAGTAAATGAGTGAGTTTAAAGAGACTCAGTGAGTGAATGCTAAAAATAACATTAACATATAAGTTTCAGATAAACTAAAATAATTATATTTATATATATTCATATGCATCTGAAAATTTCTCGACTTAATCATAACTAGATTCAATGTATTTATAAGATACATCACCACGCATATATCACTAGAAGAAATTTGGTGTTTAGGGGCATTACGTATCGTTGTCTCCTTAAACACATATTTAAACTCTTTAGTACCTTAGGGCATTACGATTCGTCATTCCTTAAGTTACTAGTATTGCTCTTAGGAATGTGATATTTGAGGCAGGGGGAATTCAGGAGCGTTACGTATCGTTGTTCCCCTAGTTTCGGGTCCTTAGTTACCCATGTGCATATGGCCTTTAACAATAAAACAACATAAGGACTCTTAAAGACATATCAGAAAACAATACCATAATCAAGTTTTCAATTCATAGAATAGATAAATCAACTTTATAAAATCAACAACCAATCTTAATGTCTATTTCCTACATATCATAACCCAAACCTCATCTTATAATTTTAAAATAATCCAACACCCCATTGACATACTCAAAAATAATATTTGACACAACAATAACAGTCATTTCACAACATCTCAACACAATATAAACATTTTCAAAAACAATATAAATAATCATAACATATACAAATTATTTAAATACAATCAGCAAATATTAATATTCATCTTCAAATACTACAACCCTAAGTCACAATTCATAAACTTATAGAAGCTCAACACAACCACAACATCTTTGAATAATAGTTTTCATAATCATAATAGTCACAAATTTAATAAGCGATAACCCAAATAATATTTTAAGAATTTAATTAAGTTTTTCAATACATATATTTTGATCATTAGATTCAAATAATTGTTTAAGAAACAACTATCCCCTCACCTGTTCAAATTCAATTAGGTCAACTTAAGGCGGAGTTAATAAATGTTCCGGTTGTTGATCTACAACACATGACTTTCGTCAGAATTTCTAGTTATAAATAAATAAATAATAATTATATTATACATGTACATTTTTCCTAATAAAATTCAAATGTTTCAGATCACCCCGGAGTTCTAATCAAAAGTATGTAAGTCGGATGTTCATAAGTTCGTTTTCCGATTATCCTTGATAACACTTTACTGAACAATAAATAACTTTGCATTTTTGTTAGGATCAATCGACAATGAATTTTAAGCTAAATTTTTTATATAATATTCTTCTATAAGTCTAGTTTCTATGTCTTTTTACGAATTCAAATTTCGGATCCAAATACTCAAGTTATGAACAGATTTCTACACACTGTACAATGTGAGACAGTATATAAAACAAAATAGGGCAACCATTCCGAATTTTGTTGGGAACTCATCCCTTTAGAACAAGTTCTAGTTTTTGACTAGGTTAACCGTTATCATATCTAGTCTTCATAAAATTTTATAGTGCTAAAATTGGATTTAGGGAACACTATTCTATTTTGGGTTTTTTGTACGTTGTTTAGCATTTTCGGCAAACTGAAATGCAATACCAGACAACCAAGTTCCTAAAATTTCTAGGAACACACTCTATCGCAGAAAATTCTAATTTTTCACAATGTTGCTCATAATTGTGTCTAGTTTCCCTAGAATTTATGGTTTAATGATTGGAGGTCTATAATTCATTTTATCTCTGATATACAAAACCTTGTTCGAAATTCCAACAACTAACACACACCTATTTCTACTCGCAAACTCACTACCCTTCAACCCCGTACGACCTAGCCACCACAATATCATGTAATTACATTTTAAATCTACATTTTACATGTATTAAAATAACCAAATTACAACCAAATAAATAACCATGTATTATCTTCATTATTCTATAACCAATAAGTTCTAATAACACCATTTTCAGATGAAATTCATACAAAACAAAACCCATATTTTCAAAATCACAAATAAACGCACATACTCACCACTTTGCTTGCTGGAAAACTAAGTTTTCCTTTATGCTTTCTTCTCCTTTCTCCCTTCCCTCTTCCTCCTTTCTTCCTCTTTCTCTTCATCTCTCACTTTCTTGGCCAAACACCCTTTCTTTCTCTCTCTCGGCTCTTTCTTCTTCCGGTTTCTCTTTGCTTCTCCTTTCCCTCTTGATCTCTTCTTCTTCCTTTACCTTTCGGCCTCTCTTCCTTTTCTTTCTTTTCCTTCCTTCACTCTTTCTCTCAACCGACACTCCTTCTTTCTCTTTTTTCCTATGTTTTTCCTTCTCTCTTTTGTCTTTCCTCTTTCTTCTCTATCTCTCCAGAATTTTATAAAAGAAAGAAATTATAACAAAGTAAAAGAAATGACATGTTTAAATATATGAATATAGGCCAACCACTTGTCTAAATTGAGCTTACTTTTCATGTCTAAATTGTGCTTATTTTTCATGTCTGAATTGGGTTTATTTTTCATGTTATTTTCTAAACCCAATTGCAATTATAATAATTTAAAATTCTTTAATTAAATGGGTTTAATTTTTTTAGCCTATTTTCTTGTAAACCTCATTGGCTCATTAGGCCTAATAACATGTAACATCCCTTAGTCCATTTAAAATTAACTCACTTTTCAAATTATTTATCTTTTAAATTCAAAAAAAATTTATTCCGGTCACTAAAGCTTTATTGTAACTACTATATAAAATTTCAGTCATTACAAGTTGTAATTGAGTTATATTTTGATCCGAATCAAATAAGGAAACTAGTAGAACCTGGGTATAGAAAGAATTCAAGAGAGTGGACATAGACCGTATTTGCCGAACTACTATAAAATTCTGAATTTGGTTTCTCATCTCCTTATCTTTTACATTTTAAATTTTTATAGTTTGTAGACTTGGTTGCTGCATAAAATTAAATATCATTACTTGATCAAAAATATTTTCGAGTGCATTAATTTTTAATTTTTATAATTTTTTATTGAAACTCAATTCACCCCTTCTTGGGTGTGCCACTTGAGCCAACAAGTGGTATCAGAGATAGAACTCATCTTTTTATATAGACTTAACAACCTAGATTAGTAGATATTATGGTTACCTTTAGCAATTACCATCCCAAATATTTGAAGGGCCTAGGCCACCTTTAGCAATGTACTAACCGGTGACATTAAAACCTTTCCCTTTAGAATAGAAACACCTTTTAAACTACCAAAGATAAAGAGATATCATAATTATTGGTGGAGTGTTAGGCTCAAGCATACAAGAATGTTTCACCTGTGAATTTTTGTATATGTATACATTAATCATTTTGTAGTTATGACTAGCTATTTAAGTTTGTTGTTGTTTTTTTTTTTTTTGTATATTTTATTTAGCTATCTTTTAAAAGGTTATAAACTTCTTCAGTTAACATAGAGATAACCTCGTCACAATTTTGCTATAATATCATATTGTGTATATTATGATCTTTAATACCTAAAGTAGGAACAAGTGTTTCGATTTAGGAATGGTTGTCCCATAATTAGAAATGGGCATTCCAAAAATATTTCAGATTTTCGGACTATAGTTTTGCACTATGAAATTGTTAGACTAATAAGAAAAATTCAGATGTATTGTTGCAACCTTGAATATTGACGCGTGTTATATATCTAATATATTTATTTCAACAAAGAAAAATGCCTTGTTGAGAAAAATCAAAAGTTAATGCATCAAGTTCAAAGGGCCCCTCTAGATGTTAATGAAAAGGGAGACCTTACAAGGAATTCTAGTGATAAGAATCCTATCTTAAATATGATAATGAGTATAATGAAACAATAAAATAAGTTGATTGAGAGTATACTCGAAGTAGTAATGTTCTAAGAAGTTATAAGAGTGGAAACAAACAAAATAGCGATGAGCATAACAATAGGACAATAACCTTGGAGTAATTTAAGAGGTTGGACCCGCCAATGTTCAAAGGAAATACCAATCCAATGGCAATTGAAGTATGGATGAAACAGATGGAGAAGATATTTACGGCTATTAGGTACAGCGAAGAGCAAACGATGATCTTTGCCTAATTTGTGTTGTAAGGAAAAGCATATCACAGGTGGGATTCAAAGGCAAGATTGTTGAGAAATATTTCCCATAACAAGTTAAAGATAATATAGAGGCAGAGTTTATAAAACTGGTACAAAGAACAAAAACTATAGTAGAGTACGAGGAAGAATTTACAGCTTTATTTCGATTTGCTATGACGCTGGTTATGAAGGAACAAAGCAAATGTAAACAGTTCTTGGAAGGATTAAGATCAGCCATAAAATCTCGGTTGTCTATACTTAAGTTGATAGTGTATGTCAATTTGGTAGACCAAGCAATCATTGTAAAGAGGAATTTGATGAAGGCACAAAAGGCTTGAGATCAGTTTACTAAGAAGAATAGTGGTAGAGAATAGAGGAAATGTACTAGTAATATGCAGTGGCTTCCAACTCAATAAAGTGCTAATAATAGCCAAGTTAAAAGAAGCTCCAGTTAAGTGGGATCCTATCGCCTAATGAATATGGGCAATAATAGGCGCTAATGCAGAGGATGACTATTCCAAATAGATTTTGTGGAAGATTTCATTTTGGAGTTTGTCATTAGGTGTCGGGAGGCTGTTTTGGTTATTGAAAACAAAGGCATACGATCAAGGATTGTCTAAGTAGGAGGGTGAACATTAATGATAGTAGAGTAGAAAATCAAAATAAAAGGCAAAAGGTATAGAGACGCATATATGCCCTCACTAAGTAAGATACATAGGAGTCAAACGGGGTGACCTCAAGTATATTGACCTACTATGATAGAGAGGCTAAAGTATTATTTGATCTTGGTGCGACCCATTCTTTTGTGTTGTGTGCTTTTAGATATTTTTCTAATAAACCTATTGAATCTTTGAATTGTGTTATGTTTTAGCTACTCCTATGTGTGAAAATGTGATGATACAACAAGTTTAAAGAGCTTGTAAAGTTAGTATGGAAGATAGGGAATTTATTATAGGTTTATTTCCTTTAAAGATGCTTGATTTCAATGTTATTTTAGAAATGGATTGGTTAGCCGTTTATGATGCGATAGTAAACTGTTTTACTAAAGAAATAGTGTTTAACATTCTAGGTTAATCGAAATTTAGTTTTGGTGGGAGACGGTTTGTGATAGGTTAAGGGTTGCTCAATGCGATTAAGGTTACGAAGTTACTAGAAAATAGGTGTGAAGGCTTCCTAGCTTATGTGATTGAGGAGAGTGAAACAAATATGTGTATGGAGAATATTCCTATAGTCTAAGAATTTCGAGATATGATTTTAGAGGATTTGCTTTGGTTACTTCCTAAAGATATATTGGTGTATTCGAAAAGTGATGAGGACTATAATAAACCTTTGAGGATAGTACTTCAAACACTTAGGGAGAAGAAATTGTATGCTAAGTTTAAAAAATGTGAGTTCTAGCATAAACAAGTGGTGTTTTGGGGAATGTGGTGAACAAGGATAAGATATTTGCGGATCTGACTAAAGATAAAGCAATAGTTAATTGGGAGCAACCCTCAACTATCACAGAAGTAAAGAGTTTCTTGGGATTAGTAGGATATTATCGGAGGTTTGTAGAAAGTTTCGCTAGGTTGGCTGCACTTTTGACCAAATTAACTCGAAAAGATATAAAATTTGTATGGAGTGAAGAATGTGAAAAAAGTTTTCAAGAGCTCAAGAACCACTTAGTAACAGCGTCGATTCTAACAATTCCATCTAGTAACGAGGGATATGTGATTTCTAGTGAGGCCTCTAGAAAAGGTCTGGGTTGTGAATTGATGTAACATGAGAAAGTTGTGGCTTATGCTTCTAGATAGCTTAAAGATTATGAGCAGAACTACCATACTCATGATTTAGAACTAACAACAGCAGTTTTTGCCTTAAAGATTTGGAGACATTATTTGTATAGGAAAACCTGCCAAATTTTTACTGACCACAAAAGCTTAAAGTATTTGTTTACTCAGAAAGAGTTGAATTTGAGGCAAATGAGATGGTTGAAATTGGTAAATGATTATGACTGTAGAATTAATTATCATCTCGAGAAAGTAAATGTAGTAGTTGATGCCTAGAGTCATAAATCTTAAAGACAAATGGCCACACTTTTAACTACTCATAGGTAGAATTTATTGGAACTTGACAAAAATCAAATTTGTAACGACCAAAATTTTTGTAATTGTTACAACCAAGTTTTGGTGATCAGAATTAAACCTTTCCGAACTTTAAAGATAAACAATTTAAAAAGTAAGTAAACTTTAAATGGGCTAATTGATTAAGCCAATTGAATTAATGATTTTAGCCAATGAGAATTTAAGAGAAAAAATAAAAATAAAAATAAACTGGGCCAAAGGATTAAGAACATTTAATTCATGATTTTTGGGATTATTTTAAGGGCAAATTGAGATTAGAAAAGCAAATGGTAAATTAAGCCCAATTGAGATAAGAGTGCTAGTCCATATGCATAAAAATTAAGCAAATAACATATATTTTTATTTTAGCATTTCTTGCTTTGATTTTTTTAAAAAAGAAGAAAGGAGAAGACTCTAGAGAAAGGGGGAAGAAAACATTGAAAAATTAGTTAAGGAAAAGGAAAAACGGGGGAGAGAAAAAGAAGAAAAATGAAAGGAAAAACTAGGGAGAAGACGTGAAGAAAGAGGGTGGTGATTATAAACGTAGAAAGAGCGACGCGTACTAACTGTCTCCAAGAGTTTCTTTCGTCACTGTTTGCTAGCATTGAAGGAGTCTTTAGCCAAACACAAGAACAAGAAATGGATTCAAAAGCTGTTCTTCCTAACCATCAGCTTAGAGCTAGCGTGGTTTCTAATTCATTTATTCCATTTTTTTTACTCTTTGGGATCTTTCTATAGAATTTGCAAAATGGGGTTGGTTGTTCTTTGGTTGATTCCTCTAACGTACCTTTACAAGGGTTTAGTTTTTTGGATTAGTAGTAAAATTCTTTGATTAAATTCTATAAAGGTTGGTGTTCATGTCTTTGGATGTGAATTTTATGAATTTATATGGCACTTACTCACAAGTTAGGTTAAGTTATCGATTATATTTCTTCTAAGCCACATAATCTCATAGGTGGTGTTTACTTAGAATTTGAGTTTCTGCTTGTTCTGTAAAGTTCCCGTGCCTTTGAATTTCCTGATTTGGTTCATAAATTTATTCTTTGCCTCTTTTCTCTTTTTCCTGCAAATATGTTGATAATAAAGACTTCTTAGTGCTTAAATGGCTTGCAAGTTGTCTCTCCTAAGCGTGAAGAACTTTTATTTTTTAGAAATTCATGTATATATGGCTGTATTTCTAAGATGTGTGGCAGTGGTTGAGGCATAAATATTGTAAAACTAAAGTAATGGTATGTATAGAAATGGTGACAATACTTAAGGTAGATATATAACAGTGCATAATTCATATAAAAAGGCAGGAAAATGTTCTCTCTCTCTCTCTCTCTCTCTCTCTCTCTCTCTCCTAAGCGTGAAGAACTTTTATTTTTTAGAAATTCATGTATATATGGCTGTATTTCTAAGATGTGTGGCAGT
>JAXCLQ010071473.1:0-12018 GCA_035584115.1 Cedrela odorata
AATAAAAGAAGTAGGAACGTTGACACTTAGCACCTCCTATGAAGTTGAGAAAGTGCATACCTGCAATGGATTTGAAGCAGCTGAAATATCCAAAACCTTGAATTGTTTGTGAGCCAACCTTTCCCGAGACCCAGTGTCCCATAGGCTAATGTCACCAACATTTGTCCCAACTACAAACAGAAGATTGAAAATTTGAATAAAGAAAAACAATGTCTGCCAAATTGTTCGATAATTCTTTGATGCAAAGCATTAAAGTACTGTTTAAATAGAAAAGAAAGATACAACGATAAACCAGAGGTCCACAGAAGCATCAGAAAACAGCCTTCAGTGAGCTATCAAAAAACTAGACAGCACAATCACCCAGCCTATCTATACCTTGGTAACATGATACAAGATAATGTACTCAACCTAGAAGAATAGTTTGCTGCTGAGGATGAAATTGTTCGAAAATTTGGCATGCTGATCTGATACTATAATTTTTGGCAACCCAGGTAAAAAAACCACTTCTTTAAGAAATAACGAAGTCACTTCCACTTGTGAAGCATCAAAAGTCTTGGAACAAGGCACAAAGTATGCCATTTTTGAAAATTTGTCCACAATAACAAATATAAAGTCATGCCTACGTACCGTTTTTTAAAGTCCTAGTATAAAGTCCATGCTAAGATCTTCCTAGGAAAATTTTGGAAGTGGCAGAGAAGTTAAATCGGCGTTAGTCTTTGTTCCCTTGGCCAACTGACATGTACGACACAACTTGATAATTCTGGTAACATCTCTCCTTAACTGGGGTAAAAAAAAAAAAAAAAGTCAGTCCTTAACCACATAGTTTTATCGCGACTAAAATGCTCAGAAATCCCCCTCCATGAATCTCAAGGATAATATGATTGCATAGAGAAGAAGTCTCTAAGGAACACAAAGACGTGTTCTATAAAATAAGAATCTATCATTTAAAGAATACTCCATACGCTAGTGCTTTTCGTTTGCAGATATTTTCAAAAATATAGGCTTGAAATAAGGATCTGAAGAGTACAAGTGGTTACTTCCTCAAAGCCTATCACTTTCGAACTTAAAACAACCAGAAGATAAGATTTTCTACTTAATTCGTCTGGTACGTGATTTTCCATCCCTGACCAGTACTTTACGATAAAGTGAAATTGTTGTAATATATCTACTCATCAAACATGTCAGCGTTAAGCTTCTTCTAAGAATTTATATACTTCAAGGAGTCACGATCTTATACAATACAAACTCACGACGGAGTAAGTAATGTTTCCAATGTTTAAGTGTTTGAATAACAACATAAAATTCAATGTCATATGTGGAATACTTCTTTTTCACCTTACTAACCTTCTCACTAAAAAAACAACTGGTATCCCTTTTGACTTAGAACTCCCCAATACCTATGTGAGACGCATCACAAAAAACTTCAAAGACCTAGTCAAAGTTAAGCAGCCGAAGTATCGGGGCTTGATTGAAGCTCTCTTTAATCTCTTTAATCTCTTTAAACGTCTTTGTAGCTGCAAGAGTCCAATTAAATGGGCCTAACTTTGTATACTCAGTTAACGGTGGTGCCATTATCAAATTAAAATTATATATAAATCGGCGATAGAAAGTTGCTAAGCCATGAAAGCTCCTTACTTCATGGATATTGTTATAGGTAAATTATGTATGACTTGAACCTTTTCTGGATCTGCCTCAACATGGAGGTTAGAAATTATAAATCACAAAAAAGAATATTGTGAATTAGCAAATGAACACTTCTTTAAATTGATGTAGAACTTCTCCAAGTCTAAAACACACAAAACTAGTTTAAGATGATAAGCTCTTCTCTGTTTCTACTAAAGATTAGAATATCATTAAAATACACAACCATAAATTTATCGGCGAATGACTTTAAAATTTTAGTTATAATTTACATGAAAGTGATCGGTGTGTTGGTTAACCTAAACAACATAACTAACCACTTATAATGTAACATCCGCAATATTTTGAAATTTCAATCGTATAATTTAATGTCATTTGTTTTAATTAAAATTTTATGTAGTTTAGAGTTTCGATTTATAATTAGATTTTTGGGCTCAAAATAATGTTTGATTTAATTTTTTTTTAATTGTGAGGAATTGGTTGTAAACTAAATTATGAATAGATTTTAGGCTTGTAAGTGAGTGGGTCATGAATTTATTTTAGGTTTATATGTATAATATAAGTCATCAATTTACTTTGATCTCCCCATCCATTTGACTTCATTTAAACCATAATTTTAGTATTGGATATGAATGAATATTAACCATTCATTTATTTTAATTGTAGCCATTAATTTTGGCCATTGGATTAAAAGAATTCATTATAGTCATTCAAGTTATTTAAGTGTAAGTAAAAAATAAAGAAATGATTCAATATCCAAATTGAATCAATACATTTACGTAGGAGAAAGAAAGAAAAGAAAGAAAACAGAAAAAAAGAAAGAAAATAGAAAGAAAAGAGAAAGAAAAGGAAATGAAGAAGGAAAAATTGTAAGTCTTGTTATTTAACATCCATATATTTTATTTATGATTTATATATATATAGAAATATTGGAAACTTAGTTTTTAAATGTTAAGTTTTAGTTTAGAAACATGGATTTGAATTGAATAAATCGTATGTGTATGATGTTGGTGTAGGAATTATGGTAGGAATGTTGTATTATGCTTAAGAAATAAATTTTTGTAAAAGCATGAAATTTAGGGTGATGTATTATTATTATGAAAAAATATCGATTGGTGTATGGTTAATTAAATTTGGAGATAAATAGATATTGATTATAGTTAAATTAAACTTGTTAGAAATTGGTAATTTTGAGGTATGATTGGGAATTAAGTTAATTGATGAACATATCCATTTTGCCTAAATGAGCGTTATTTGTGTGAATTTAGGTTCGAAACAAGGATACATGGAATTATTAGAAAATTTTGGAGAGAGAGGTAAGTAAATTATGCATATATTTGTAATTATTTTTGAAATGATGCATTAACTAAGTATGTTTTGAATATGTTATGAAAATCGTTGATTTTTGGTGTTTTACATGCTGATTATAATGTTATGAAATAATTATTGAAACTATAGTTGATGTGTATAATTTATGAGTGAAAATGTATTTTATAACTCTTGTCGTTAGTTCATATTTATTCTGATTTGGCCGAGTCCCGTGACAAATGCGGAACTTGCGAATTAGTAAGAATTCTATTTAATGTGTTATGTGCATTTTTGTTATAATTAATTATAAAAAAATTTCGCTTTAAGCGGAATACGTAATTATGTTTTAATTCGGGTTATCGTAGGTGTATGTGACACTAATTGATTAAGCCATTTTGAGAATGTTTGTAATATAAATGTATTTCTGTGTGATTAGAAACTTTGAAAATTTATTGATTCATTTAAGCATATCTATTTGTTTTGGTGAAGAAAGAAATATATTATGTATCACATCGACATGGGAAAAACTTGTATAATTTACTTACCGAGTTCGAATATTATTTTTTATTGAAAATTTTATTTTTCAGATGATAAGAATTGACACTAGCGAAGATAGTTATGGATAGAAGTATTTGTTGTATGTAATTATTGGTGTAGTTCAGAAGACTGAGAACTAGTTATATATAAAATTTTGTATATGTATGAATTTTTTGTTAATTGTAATTATTTAAGAATTATGTAATAATAATAGTAAACAAAATGGTGTAATATTGAGCGAAAATTTTGAAATCTCATTGATAAGATCTTATGTATGATTTTATGTATGAGAGTTATGACATAGAAAGCCCGTCCTTCGTTTTGATAATAGTCTTCCATTCATCTTTGAATCTAATATGAATTTGATGGCATCCATTTCACAAATCTATTTTTGGGAAAATAGAAGAACTATGTAATAGATTAAGCACAGCATTTAAGCGTGGAATAAAGAAGTGATACATAATAGTAATTTTGTTAGTTACTCTATTGTCCACGCACATACGCCAATGTATCGTCCTTTTTAAGAGTAATCAAAGTATGAGCTGCATAAAGGTTGAGACACTTCTTGATAAATCTTTTATCCAATAATGCTTGGATTTGTCTACATAACTCTTTATGCTCTTTGGGGTTTAGCCGATATGTTGGTAGATTAAACAAAACTGATCTTGGGCCCAAGTCTATTGCGTGTTGGATATTATGTATAAGTGTAAGCTCATGTCGTAATTCTTTTGATGTTACATCTGAAAAGTCATCCAAAATAGAAATAAAATCTGGTTGTACCTTATCTATATACATCGGGCTTAACTCCTTTAACAACTAATGCAAATACAACCCCAACTTTAGGGTTTGCTTCTTCAAAACAACGCATGTTGAGTGTCCTCTGAAATATCAAACTCTCATATTTAAAATAATTAATTCACATAAGTTTCAAGATTGTTTTCTTTTTACCATACTTAAAGGAGTAGCAATTTGAGTACCCATCCTACTTCACTCATCGATCAAACAGCCATAGCCGCCACAACAGAATGTGACACGTCTTCGTACCTATAATATTGCACCACGCAACTTTGTAAAAGTCTTTTCCCAAAGAAAAATGGACCAAACACCTTTACTTTACTGGAATTGAGGTATTGGTAATACAACTTACTTTGTAAAAGTCTTCTCCTTGTTTGTGATCAGATAAAACTCTATTAATTACACATATTTGTATATTAGAACATTCAAGTTTCACTTCTAGCATCTCTCCTTCACTTTCTTCATTTACTGCTTCAACCTCTAAAGGTTTAGAATTGTTTCCAGGCCTTTTCTACAATTTCATCTTTCTCACAAACATAACAAAATATTAATCCTTTACAATACTGCAAAATGTCATTTGGCACCACATGTATAACACTCTACCTAACCTTTTCCTCCTTGCGTAATTTTCTTTCCTTTCTTATTACTTTGTTCTAATATTCTTTCAGGCATTTGATTATGATTTGGAGAAATTTCTAGCTTTTTGAATGAACAACCAACTATAAGGAATGAACCCTTCTATTCTCCAGTAAGCCACACTAAAATGGAGCATTTTGAGGGTAACCAATGTTAAGAAGACATAATTGGGCCTTCACGTTAAGAGCAAGCTGATGAGCTTCTTCCAAACTAAAAGCCTAGTAGTCACTAGTTTTCTTTGTATTTTTTCTCATAGATCAGATTTGTAATGTGTTAATGTTTTTCGTTCTATTTGTATGACTTAACTTATGATGGTAAGTTCATTTATAGTGTATCCTTCTGTTAGGTATACGACTTAGAATATTTATAAAGCCCAAATAAGCCGTGAGCTCAAGATATAATTTCGTAAAGAAGCGAATAATAGCCCAAGACCTGATCTAACTTGAGGAGAACTGCCCAGAGGATGACAATGACCTCAGGATTAGTGAAAACTAAGACCTCTTAAAGTCGTTTAGAAGATACGGGTTGGAACCTCATCTAGAGGCCGCTTCTTAAATGTACGGGTATGACTAACAAAGGTCTTAGACATGCAACACTTGCGCTCATCTCAGGTATAAAAAGAGAAAATCTCACGTAGTGGTTTCCGAGACCTTACTATAGTTACGTATTTACCAATGATTTGTTTTCTTGACTCTTCCTGAATTAATTTACAACAAGAATTCTTAATAAGTAAAATTCCTTACAAAATAAGAATTCTAAAGCCAACAGATATATTCTACAAAAAAGGCACATGATCCTATAAAATTCGAAAGTCGATGCTTACTTAATAGAATTTCTTTGATTCTCGCACAAGGAGATCTCTGTTTTTAGATTCTATAGAATTCTACTAAACTTGAAAAACACAAACATTTATAAAAGGAGAATGACGACGACCAAGTATGAATAATGAAACTTTCTCTTATTATGAAAGCAAAACCCTTACTTGAACATCGGAGGGTTGTCGTTGGACAGTTGACTTTTTACTCCTTTAGCTTTTAATCGTGATCGTAGGTTAAGCTAGCAGTCAAGAAAAAGAAGATAGTTACTGGTGCACGGAGTCCAATGAAGGATTTTTGTTGCATCACCGATAAAGAAAAAAAAACCAAAAATCATGATTCATAAGCTTTATCACCAAAAGTCAGAAATCACCGATAAAGAAAAAAAATATGGCCACTTTGAGAAAGTTTGTAACTTGGAATCGAGCGACGACAAGGGAAAATATCCACGATAATACCCTTGAGGAGATTGTGGTGATTAATCAGGACATCGATAATCAACCATCTTCATTGGAGGGCATAAATCATGATTCATAAGCTTTATCACCACACCAAATTCCCTCTAACGAGAGATCACAGAAACCGCCTGGTTGGGCAAGAGGCTGGCTGACAACGAAAAGCAACATGCAAAGAAAGATAGGCATATTCAACCTTTAGTTGAGGAAGTGGCTAGGATGAAGAAGATATTGTTAGTGTAGTATGCCCTAAAACCATTAATGTTATTGGTTTTTTGGTACTTTGTATTAAATCACATAATGTAATATGTATTGCACATATTCATTTATAAAGAAATTGTTTCTTGTTCATTTGCATATGTTGCTTCCTCTGTCTTTTCATACTAATGGATAGAGTATGCATATGAATTATCTAGATAATTTGATTATCTAAACTATTCCTCACGAAAGTGGTATCGACCGAGCATCGATATCGCATAGTCGGCATACTGAATGCCTCTGGTGAATATCATGAAATGATATTAGTGCATATGATAATGATAGTCATGTCATTAGGGCATTAGTATAAATTAATAGTTAGAGAACTATTTTTTAAACGTGACCAAAGCAATGATAAATCACATGGAATGTATGTGGTCAATGAGTTGTCATTTGATTATAATAGTGTGTGAAGTAATCCTTTGACCTGAGACGTCATAGTTGACATATAATATGGATGCACATAGTTAATGTGGTGTATAAGTGTGAGACTAATTACGTCTTGCACAATAAGCCGGTTTGGTCATGTGTTGTTCATGTTGAGATGCGAGTGATTGTCAAGATGGGATTTGTTGACTCGATACATAAGATCTTGAGTTTCTGTTGACTCAATCTAGATTCGAGTTCCCAATCGGACATCAGTAAATGCCTGAAAACAAATCTCCTGGCCAAAGAACAATATTAGTCGCACGAAAGAGTTTCGTGGTGACAAGTTTAGCGCATAGTGACCGATGATCCGAAAGGATACTGAGTTTGTGGTTTTAACATCCATGAACCCTAACTTAGTTGAGATTAGACGAACGAAATGATATCACTCACATGGTATGGACAATCGGTAATAAACGGTTCGATGAAGATTTTCTTCATTGTATTTTAGGGACTATGACATATTGCTAGATGTTAACCATAGTTATTGAGTTTCGAAGAGTTCGAAATAGGATTGAATAGTTCGGTTCTGACTTACGACTAACATTGTAGTGAACCCGAGAGGTCACAACCAATAACTTGAGCTTATTCTTGCTAATAATAGAATAAATATTATTCGCAAGAGAGCTAACACTCTTGGAGATAATATTTGGCCTAAAAGTGTAAATAGTTTACACGTTAAATAGTTTAACGGATATGAGAGCTTAATTAAATGATCCAAATGTAATTTAATATAAATTATATTATTCTATTAATATTAGAGAATATAAATAGAATTAAATAAAATTGGTTAAAATTGGTTTGACTAGTTTTAGGACAAATTTATCATTAAATTGTTTAATGAGGGCAAACTCGTCATTTTACTTTTTACTATTACAAAGTTTGTTGAACAAGTTTTGGGATGTAATTGTCTTTCATAAAGATAATAATGACATTTAAGTAAATGAGGCAAAAATATATAAATTTGTCATTTTCCACATTTGGTGGTAATGAAATGATATTTTCCAAATTGGAAAAAGAAAACATTTTCTCTCTCTCTTCATCATTTTCGGCCAAGCAAGATTTCTAAGTTTAAGGGTTTGATTTCTTAGAGACCTAACATTTGAGAGGTTGATCTTCATCACACTTCATCAAATGTTGATGATTAAATTTCAATTTTGTTTAAATTTGTGAAATGAAACCTTAATTGCATGTTTAATTTGATTAAACCCTAAATTGCATACTAATCACTTAATTAAATCATTCAGATGCTTCAAGTCGGTCCTTAAGGGATGGAGACACCTATGCCGACGGAAGCTATAGAGAGCAGTATTCCAAATGCTCTACCTACTGTGAACTGTGAAACTAAGTTCTGGCGAAACACTACTAGAAGAAGATACACCGCCGCTGAGAAAGGGAAAGGAAAAATTGCAAATTATCCACAAGAGAAACTACGAGATAGAGGGGCTGCCTTCAAACTTGTTATTAAACTCGAACCAACATTCGAACATTCTCCGGATGATTCGATGATTATTCAAAAGCTTGGCTCAGATAACAGTTATGGTCCGGAAGACATAAAGACATTTCTCAATTAGAAATGGTGGAGAGAAAGCTCTCAACGAAGCCTGCCTCGAAGAAGGAAGCCTGTTGACAATCTTGAGGCTTATGTCAGAAAATTGGTCGAATAGTTGGATGACTAAACGAGAAGAGGACGAAGTAAGGATCTTTAGCTTGCGCCAAGGATGGGATTATATTCCAAATCCCTTTTTTCGCAAAAGATTTTAAATCTTATTCTTCCCAAGAAGTTCAAGATGCCAGAAATCAATCATTTCACATGGAAAAGTGACTCATCCTTACATATGGATCTTTTTAGGGAAATGATGTTAATCCAAGGATTGAACAAGTCTCAGATGTGCCGCTTATTCCCATTGACCTTGGAGAGGCAAGCAAGAAAGTGATTCACTAGCTTGACCCCTTGCAGCATCAGTAATTTTGAACAGCAATATAAAGTATTTGTAAATGAGTTTAAAGGGGCAATTATTAGCCTTAAAACTCCGAGTTCATTATTACTCGTGAGGCAAGTGGAGAGCAAAAGCCTCAGAAACTTCATCAAGAGATACCATGATGAGGTGATGGAGTTAGGAGCTTATCATTACTCCCTAGCTTTAGAAGATCTCAGGAAAGGCTTGATGAAGTTAAGATCGAGGGTGGTATGCTGTGCGAAAGCCGTCTGTTACTACTTATGAAATAAGTCGGAGAAAGCTGTTGAATGATATTAAGATTGAAGATCAAATTGCCCTCAAGCTAAGGGAGGAAAAAGCTTTCGAACTACAACCTTGCGGTGAAGCGTGAAATCTCAGAACCAATCCGAGAATGAGACGCAATGACAAGAGAAATTTTTGAGACTTCGACAGAAAGGATAGACAGGTCCAGGATCGGAATAGGACATCAAGTGGAAGAGACGAATATTAGAGATATGCTCTAGAATTAATTGTGTCGTACAGTTTAGAGATATCTTTCATTGTATATATAATTATGTAATTAATTGTAAATTAGTTTACGATTAATTAAATATATTTTAATATCATTTTGCATGTTCAATTGCTGATTTATATTGTATATAAAATACAGAATGAGTTCCCGTGATGTATTATGATGTCAAGACTCTATCTGCAAAGAGTTGTAGATATGAGTACATAGTCTATTATTTAAATACATTCGTATCAGTTTTCGGTTGAAGTGATGTCACATGTGACTATGACATTGCATAAGTGATATGTTTGATACTGCCAATGATTAGTATTGGAAGCAACGGTGACGAGTCTCATGTCATTAGAGTATAAATATGGGTAATACGTTGGAGAACGTAACCGAACATGACCAAACGTGACAAATCACGAGGGTGATTATCTACAGTCAATGATACATCACATAGCCCTACTAGTGTACCACTAGTCCTATGAGCTGAGGTGTCACGCCTGTCTTCCGCATATATACACATTGGGCTAGGCATGCCTGGTGAAAGAAACTTGCTAGTAATGTGTTTAAATGTATAAAAACAGGTGATAACCAAAATGAAATCTGTTGGCTCAAATGTTGGGCTTGAGATCCTAAGTGAATTGTCATACGCAGGAATAAAGTCTTTGGCCAAAGCATATATGTCCGAAAAAATGTTTTGTGAATATATAAATTTTGTATATGATTGAGGTTTTGATCCTAAATTGAATTAGGGTTTTGACGATACCATGACTCATACTTGATTGAGAGTCGACAACAGAAATACTTCACTACATGAACGTATGATTATATTGGTTTTTCCAATATTCGTTCATCTGTGTCTGGGGATCATGACATTTTACTAGAGATCACTCATGATCATTGGGAACTTTGGCTACAAAGAGTTCGTATCTACTTATGTCTAGCTCATAATGAACCCAAACGGTCACATACATTAGTCGGTTACTTGATGATGATGGTAATTGTTATTATACAATAATCATTAATTAATTAATGACATTATTCCGATACTTTGATCGGATAAAAATTTAATTCTTTATTGCAAAAAATAAATTTTTTGGTTAAGACGCGCTAACACATGTATGCATGGGAAATATTTCGATTGTTTATGTGATAACGTTGTGATAACGTAAATATGATTTACGAATATTATGTTAGTATATAGATATAATGTTTTAATATTAATTAAAGTAATCATAAAGTAAATATAATAGTTATTATATTAATATAATAATAAATATCTAAATTAATTATTACTTTATATATTATTAAAGTAATAATATAATGTGTGTGTATATAAAAACAAATTCAGAAAAATAATAGATATTAATTCTCTTGTTTGTTTTGGGTGTTCAAATTAATCTATCTAAACTATATAAAATAATTAAATTGACCTAACACAACACACTTATTGCTCGTGGGATGAGTCTAACAACGATTTTGTGATTTTTGAAGAAAAATATAAATAAATAAACCTTGGGTACTAATGCTTATAAAAATTCACAAGTGTAAACAAAAAGAAAATTGATCACTTAACACAATATTTCACACATAAAATTTATGAAAATGCCCAATTTTGTAAGTAGTTTTATGAAAATAATAAATTTTTTTTTAATCAAATTGACCAAAGAATAAAAAATTGGAAGAAAATCTCCTCGACTCCAAACAAAATTGTCTTCTCCGTTTCATTTCCATACCCAACTTAAAATTTTAAATCGCACCCCAACCTTTTGGAATTAAAGAATAATAGTAAAATATTTTAAAATTGTACACACGAATTTTTTTTCAAGCACACTTTGTGTGGGAGCAAACCGCAATATTTTTAAAGTTGGTAAGACTAAATGCAAAATGGTAAAATATTTCAAAAACTTCCATATTGGTACCCGCAGGTTTAGTTTCAATCACGCTTAGCCGTGCTCGAAACCCAACTATGAATGGATTCCCAAATTTTAGAATTAGTAAATAATGACAAATAATTTTAAAGTATTACATATTAGTATCCACAGCTTTGTTTCAATCACACAAAATATGGTTTCAATTGCACTAAATTGTTATCAAAATCTTGAGTGTGATCAAAAATAAATTTTCGATAACAAATTGGTGTGAGATCACAACAATTTTTTACTTTTGGCAATATTTTTTTCCAAAATTAATTTTTCTTGGTCAATTTGATTAAAAAAAAACCTGATTATTTTTGTAATGACTTACAAAAGTGATCATTATTTAAAAATTGCCATTTTCAAATTAGGGGAGCAAATCATTTTCTAATTTAAAACTTGTGACGAAAAATAGGAATTTGTGTTTTGACATTGTTATGCTTACTGGTTAGAGCGTTAAATTTTATTTTCTATACAAAGTTGCCCTTAAATTAAATTTGATAGGGCAAAATTATCCTTTCGTAATAAATAAATAATATTAGTACTTTATATTATAGATTAATAACATTTGAATCCCTTAATTTTTATGTTTTTATAAATAATACATAATTTGTTAATTTATAATAAATAAGCCTTTGTTCATATAATAAATAAGCCTCTGACCCTATTAAAATGACTAAAATTTACTTTAAAGTTACATCTGTTTGTCATGGTAAAAATCCAACAGTATAAGAGAAAAAAAATCTATTTGTTACAAATTAAAAACTATATCCT
>JAXCLQ010071474.1:0-12017 GCA_035584115.1 Cedrela odorata
ATATATATATATATATAGGGCAGAAATTGATATGTAAGCAAATGTATTTAGATTTGCTAGAAAATTTGGAACAAGGTTTGGTAAATCGGAAATAAAATAAGTTATATACATTCAATAAATACGCTGTAAAATTTTAGCAAAATTAGACATAATTATGAGCAATATAACCAAAATTTAGAATTTTTTGAGAAACTACGAGTTCCTAGTAAATTTTAGAACAGACTGCTTCATGTTATGTTTCGGGTTGCCGAAAATATTGAGCAGCGGACAGAAAACTTAATACGAAATAAAGTTCCTAATATCGATTTGTAGCACCGTAAAATTTGGCATAAATTAGACACATAGGGAGATAACATATTAAGAATTTATGTCAATCAGAACAGAAATGAGTTCCCAAAAATTATCGGAAGTAAGTCGTACTGTTTCGGCACTGCACACTGTTGCGTATCTGCTCAGTGTGTAATAAATTAATCATAACGTAATCATTAAGAATCAAAATTATGATCCGTAAAAGGATACGGAAACTAGACAAAACAAAGAATAATATAGTCAAAAATTAAAATTTTTCAACAAGGAACGAATTCCCATAAAAATTTAGAAAATTAGTGTCCTTTTTTGGAATTGAACTAGAGTAGTGTCTGTTCATTCAATTATAATTTAAGATATAGAAATTCAAATGAGGCACCGTAAAAAGTTGCGTAAACTAGACGGATAAGAGATGAACATATAAAAAAAAAATTCAACTTAAGATTCATTGCCGATTGATCCTATTAAAAAGACAAAATTACTCGTCACGAATGGATGTTGCTGAGGATAATTAAGATAAAAAATTAGAGTTTCCGGCCTAGGTGATGGGGGATTCGAAATATTTTAACTTGTTACTGATAATTATTGATGGTTATGATATATTTATTTATTAATATGGTAAATATATGAGATTATGAATTTTAATGGAAGAACATATATTTGTAGATAGTCATCTCAGTCAACTATCGGCGAGACGGCAAGTTAGAAAATGGATTAGCGCAAAGCAGTGAGTGGATCACACTTATTTTCATTCTTTTAAATTATTTTATTGAACTTATTGTTTTACGAACTAGGAAATCATTTTATTAATATTGATTTAAGACAAATGTGAGCATGTGGATACATTCTTCATAAATTTTAAAATAAAATAATGAAAATGCTAAATTGTTTTCTAAAAATATTTAGAATTCAAAAATGATTTAAATGTTAAATTGCATTGTGGATTTGTGGAATTTGAATACTTTGCAAATATAAAATTGATATATGATGAGTAAGGGTATGTTTTATAATAAAAAAATTTGAATTATTTACGAATTGTACTGTGGATGGTTGACATGTGGCAAATTGATTTGAGTTGATATATGAAATAAATGATGAATATTGTATGTAGATTTCATGTTTGAGATTTGGGTACAAGTGCTCAGTTGAGCGCGTCTGTGCACAGATTCCGCCCTTACCCAAGAAAGGGGTAAGAGAGAGGTTACCATTTACGCCCTTACCTCCCCAGGAAAGAGGTAAGGGAGAAGTTAGCATTTCTACCTTTGTTATCTGATAAGAGGCAAAGGAGAGTTTGCGACTGGACAAGTAGATGTTTGGCACTGCATGCACTTGTCTAGGTCAACGCTAACGAGTGGGCTAAATGATTTTATGTACTGATGTAAAATAACTCGTTAGCAGGTCTCGAGGTGTTCGTCAGCAGCGCACTGGTGAATATCTTGGGGGATAGTTTCTTAGCATGCCCAAATACTTTTATTTGAACATCCATAAATTCATTTTTATACATGAAATCATTTCATTATGTTTTATTGTTCAAAGTGAATATTTTTAATTAAATGTGAAATGTTATATTTTAAAATTTGTATTCTTACTTCTCATTTACATTTTCTTATTTTAATCTTATCTACTCATTGGGTCCTTAGGACTCACCCCCCTCACCTTTCAGTGTTGCAGGATGGACAAAATTGGACAAGTAGTTAGAAAGAAAAAGAAAATGATCTAGTACGGGTTGAGACACAAACAAAGGATAAGGAATACACATTGCAATCATTAGGGTTCATGGGTTTGTCATGCATTGAGAGTCTTACATGGTTCAGATAGAAAGATGTCTTAGAGTTGTAATTAAAATGTATCATGGTAGTATACAATATAAAATATTGTACTGCACTAGAAATTTTATTTATTTTCATAATTGGGCTTATCGCCCGTATGTGAATTATGCATTGTGTCTAATAATGTAATTGTGGATTTATATTTTGTATATGCATTCAGATAAGTTATGAGAGGCTTAAGGTGACGGTAGAATCCGTTACCTGCCGGTAACATCTCCGAGTATGGGGGTATTATAATTTCCTTTATTTTCAAGTTTTCCTTTTCCTCTTCCTTGAAACCCTTGTTGTACAGATCCTTTATGACTGAAATTTGCACTAAACTGGCTTGGATTTGTATTTGTCATGTTTTGAACACTAGCTTTTCTACTTTAGGATCTTCTCTGATAGTTGTTGGTTTGTGTAAAGTTGGCAGAGTAGTTTTGTTGTAGATTCATGCTTCCAAAAGCCAGTTTCTTTCAATTTGATTCTCAAAACTTAACAATATTGCATACATATCTTGAAGATGAAGTTTCTCAACTCTTGAAGTGATGTTCACCACCACAGGATCATACTCAGAACCTAAACCCTCTATTAAAAACAAAATTAACTCATCATCCGAAACATTTGTTTCAGTAGCCCTCAAATTATCCACAAGTGATTTTATCTTGTGGAAATACTCATCCATGCTCAAAGACTCATTCCTTATGCTCTGAATTTGTGACCAAATTTGTATGGATCTTGCTATGGTTTAAGCAGAGAATAACCTTCCAAGTGTTGTCCAAACTTCTTTTGAAGATGCACACTAAGTTGTAGAGGCAAGAACACTTTCTGTCATTGAGGATAACGGCTAACTCATCAACATATGGTCTTGTTTCATCCAAATTTGATACTCTGGATTTTCTGTTGAAATGACATTTTGTTGCTTATTAATGGTGACATTCATAATCCTAGGTATGCCTCTGTTTCCATTTATGAATCCTTTTAAATCATTTGCTCGAATACTTGGCAGGATCTCTGACTTCCACAACAAACAATTTGTATTGGTGAGTTTTATAGGTGCTGTGAAGGAGAATGTTCCACTAGTTGGTGTGTTGGAAACCATGGTTGAGTTCTGTAAGGTGCTGTTATAGTTGCTAGCCATGTTAACCTTACTCTGATACCAAGATAAAGAAGAATAGATACTGTGTTTTCTTTCTATCCTTGTATTTCTTTATCTTTTGTATATTGATAAAGCAAAAAATACATGGTGTTTTTATATACAAAGTAATGAATTTATGAGCAAGAAAATTGTAGAGAGGAAACTGCATACATGTGTACAAGAGCTAGAATATTAATAGCCATTTGATTGAATTAGTTACAACAAAAACTTTCTATGCAATGATTGAGTAGCTGTTTTGGTATTGTACTATGTCCAACTCATCATCCATAACATTTGTTTCTTTTGCTTAGTCTGATGCTAAGGTGTTGTGTGAAATGTCTTGTAGCATGTGTAGATATGCCACATCAGCTTATGAGGCAACTTTGATATTTCTAACATCGACCACCACATTGTAAAACATTTTGGGATTTGAAGATTTTTTTTTATGTAAACGTACGTATGTACGTTAATATGATTTTTCATGCATGCACTTCGTATTGTTGCTATGAATTATTATACCAAAAAGAAGCTTAAGTATGTATAGATCATTCATTTGAATCAATAGGTATGGAGAGCATCAATGGCGGAGCTTTTTGGTACAACAATTCTGGTTTTTGCATTGGACACTGTTAAGGTTATAACAGATGTTGAAAATGAAGATGCTGATGAAGAGAATGAAATGCTAAGTTGAACTGAAAGATGATGTGCTAAGCTGGAAGTCAAGTAGTGCTGGTTAACAGAAACTAAATGAGTAACTTGATTTATGCTAAGCTATGCTGAGCTGGTACCAGCTGGAGTTTGACAATTGTATTAACAGTATTCTGTAGTTATTTCAGTTAGTCATTTCCAAAAAATTAGGAATTAGTTATATGATCTTTTATCTATTAGCTTAACAGATTTCAGAAGTTAGTTGTTGTATATATAGAGCAGCTGTTATAATAATGAAAGAAGAATATAATATTAAGTTTCTTCATTTTGTTTTAGAGAGAGAAGTTTCTCTGCTTTCTCAGAGAATAATTTTGCATTTTCTTTCATTCCAAACACTTTTCAGATCTTCACATGGTATCAGAGCCATAACAATGTCAAACGCAAATCTCTCATTCACAAATTCATTAACAAATACTTCATTCTCATTTGTAGTGCCAATCAAACTTGGTGGCATGAATTACCTAATGTGGAAATCACAAATTCTTCTATCAATCAAAGGAAACGGTCTAAAGGACTTCATCAATGGTGAAAAATCAGCAACTAAAAGGTTCATACTTGGTGCAAATAATGATCAGATCCAAGAGAATCCTGGTTATGTGATTTAGAGAAGGCAAGATCAGCTTCTACTTGGTTGGCTTCTTTCTTCAATGAATGAAGCTATTCTGAGTTCAATGATAGGATGTAAAATAACGTATGAAGTCTGGACAGCATTTGAAAGATAGTATGGTTCACAATCTAAGGCTAAGGCTCTGCAACTATGTTTTCAGTTGCAATTTTTAAAAAAAGATTCAATGTCTATAACTGAATACTTTCTCAAAATGAAGAATATAGTCGACAATCTTGCTGCTACAAGTAATCCTATATCCAATGATGATTTGATATTGTATATTCTAGGAGGCTTGGGATCAGAATACAACTCTGTAGTAGTTCATTTAACAGGAAGAGATGATAGTGTTAATATTCATGAAGTGTATTCAATGCTGCTAACTTATGATTATCGACTGGAACAACAAACTCAGCTCTTACTAATAAAGTTAAAAGTAATTTTAATACAAATTATGCTTAGGCTAAATAATTTCAGAAGAAGAATGAAAATAAAACAAGTTATAACTTCAATCAAAATGTTCAAGGTCAGCAAGGTTTTCAAATGTCTAGTTATGGCAATCAATGGAAAATCAACACTAGTTTCAGAAACTTTCAAGGTAAAAGAGGATTTCCAAGTGAAAGATCATACAATGGAAGAAGAGAAAATAACAAGCCAACTTGTCAGATCTATTTCAAGATTAGACATACAGCTTCAGCTTATTTTCACAGATTCAATAAAGAATTTATACCTGTCTCTACACAGAATCAATATTCTCAACAAAATTTTTAGCACACTTGTCAAAAACAGCCTATCAATCAAGGTACAAAGGTAGTATACATATCTAATGTTAAAGGAACAACTGATGAAAGATGGTACATTGACAGTGGTGCTACTCACCATCTGACAAATGAAGTTACAAACATGGCTGTTCATGAAGAATTCCAAGGTAATGACAAGCTTATTATAGGAAATGGAGAAGGTTTAACTATCTCACACATTGGTATTATGACCTTGTTACTCAATTCAGCTACAAATTTCTCTCCAAAATACAAAATAACTCTGAAAGACATGTTATGTGTTCTTAAAATTACAAAGAACTTAATTAGCGTATCAAGGTTAACAGTTGATAACAACCTTACTGTTGAGTTTAATGGTGATTTTTTTTTGTTAAGGACAAAATGAAGCAGGTGTTGCTATTGAAGGGTGTGGTTTCGAAAGGCTTGTATAGGCTGCAAATTCCAACTCCAAATAAAGATTAGTGCTTCCAAACAAATACAGACTATACTCCTCAATTAATGCTATCCATATTTCTAATAAAGTTGTCTACGTCTGCTCCAAGCTTTAGTAGTTCAACTGAGTGTCAAAATTCTTCTATCTTTGTAAGTCAAAATCATAACAATAAGTGTCAAGCTTATACCTCAATATGTCCAGCTATACATCCTTCTTCAAATGTTCTATCTATTTTACATCAAAAGTTAGGGCATCCATGTACCAAAACCTTGAAGTTTGTATTGCATAAATGTAATAAGTTTTTAGCATTTCATAATGATCAAGTTCCATTTTGTGATGCTTTTCAAATTGGCAAAAGCCATAGACTACATTTTTCAAGTTTTAAAATCAAAACAACATCATGTTTAGAACTTATTCATGCCGATTTATGGGGCCCCTCCTCAGTCATCTCTAGGAATGGCTTCCATTACTATATAAGCTTTGTAGACAACTTTACAAGATACACTTGGGTGTTTCCCTAAAAACACAAATTAGAAACCTTAGAGGTGTTTAAA
Source organism: Cedrela odorata (assembly GCA_035584115.1). NCBI lineage: Eukaryota > Viridiplantae > Streptophyta > Magnoliopsida > Sapindales > Meliaceae > Cedrela > Cedrela odorata. Next base: position 6,331 of record JAXCLQ010071474.1, read on the forward strand.
ACATTCAAATTACAAGTTGAAAATCAATTCTCAAAATCCATTAAGTGTTTACAAACTGATGAAGGTGGTAAATTCAAGACATTTATGCCCTTATTAAAACAGCAAGGTATCCAATATAGGTACTCTTTTCCCTATACACATCACTAAAATGGGTTTTAGTTCTATACAATTCTAACCTTAAAGTTGTAGGCCGCAAATGAGTATTCAGAATTAAGTATAATACTGATGGATTAATATCAAAATACAAGGCTAGGCTTGTTGCAAAGGGCTTTCATCAGACATCAGGAATTGATTTTTCAGTGACATTTAGTCCAGTGGTTAAAGCCTCTACTGTTTAAGTCATTCTCAGCATAGTAGTCATGAAGAAATGGCAAATCAGACAGCTAGACATTAATAATGCCTTCATAAATAGTGACTTAACAGATGAGGTGTTCATGCAATTACCTGAGGGCTTCACTAACTCAAAATATCCTAAACATGTTTGCAAACTAACCAAGGCATTATATGACCTTAACAAGCCCCAAAGGTATGGTATGACAAGTTAAGAAATTCATTGTTGGAATAGGGCTTCTCTAACTCAAAAGCTGACACTTTTCTATTCTATCAACATAGCTCCACATCCATTCTACTTATCTTAGTGTATGTTGATGATATCCTAGTGACAGGATCAAATTTTTACCAAATTGAAGCCTTCATAAAGAAACTGAATTCAGCTTATGCATTAAAAGATCTAGGAGTCTTCAACTATTTCCTAGGCATCGAAGTAATCAGCACTGAACAAGGCCTGCATTTGTCTCAAACAAAATATATCAAGGACCTTCTTAACAAAGCAAGCATGGCTAATTGCAAAGGATTTGTAACACCAATGCTCTCAAGTTAGAAGTTAACAAAGTTTTTTGGTAATGCCTTCTCTTATTACTATCTTTACAAAAGTCTAGTTAGAAGTATGCAATATGTCACTATAACTAGACCTGATATCTCATATGCTGTCAATAAGCTAAGCCAATTTCTTTCTTCTCCCACCAAAACTCATTGGCTAGCATGCAAAAGATTGCTTCAATACTTACAAGCCACCTGTGACTATGGTCTTCAATTCTTCATCAAAGGCAACCATGAAATTATTGCTTTTTCAGATGCTGACTGGGGCTGTGATCTTGATGATAGAAGATCAGTTGGAGGATATTGTGTGTTTCTTAGTGACAACTTAATCTCCTTGTCCTCCAAGAAGTAGCAAGTTGTAGCAAGATCTAGTGTTGAATCTGAATACAAGGCATTAGCTGCAGCTTCTTCTGAATTGGCCTGGTTACACTCCCTACTACAAGAAATTCACCTCTTACCAGTTACCCCTCTTGTGCTCTGGTGTGACAATCTCAATGCTATCTATCTTGCCCAAAATCATGTTTTTCACTCTTGAACAAAACATATTGAATTAGATGTTCATTATGTCAGAGATCGAATTCTCAGCAAATTATTAACTGTTAGACATGTTCCCAACAATGAACAAATAGCAGATGTTCTTACCAAAGCCTTACCTGTTGCTGCTTTTCAATATTTTTGTGCTAAGCTGAATGTTCTTTCATGACCATTCAGCTTGAAGGGGGATATTAAAGTAATAACAGATGCTGAAAATGAAGATGCTGATGAAGAGAATGAAAATGCTGAGCTGAACTGAAAGATGATGTGCTGAGCTGGAAGTTGAGTAGTGCTAGTTAACAGAAAATAAAGAAGTAACTTGATTTATGCTGAGCTATGCTGAGCTGGTACCAGCTGAAGTTTGACAGTTGTATTAACAGTATTTTGTAGTTATTTCAGTTAGCCATTTTCGGATTATTAGGAAGTTAGATGATCTTTTATGTATTAGCTTAACAGATTTCAGAAGTTAGTTGTTGTATATATAGAGCAGCTGATACAATAATGAAAGAAGAATACAATATTAAGTTTCTTCATTCTGTTTTAGAGAGAGAAGTTTCTCTTGTTTACTCAGAGAACAATTTTGCATTTTCTTTCGTTCCAAACACTTTTCAGTTCTTCACGGACACCATTGTCATCTCTTCCACTCATACAGAAACAAAAACGCCAAACCTAGTAACGTCTGCCTTTGTTACATTCATAATAACAATTCTTCTTATTGCTACTTTTCCCTTTTCCGGCGGCCGCATCAACCCGTTAGTCTCCTTTCTGCAGCACTCACAGGCCTCATTCCCGTCTCACGCGCCACCATATATATTCTGGCTCAATGTATTGGTGCCATTTTTTGGTGCACTAGCACTGAATGCTGTTGTAAACAACAAAATTGAGAACACATTCGCTAGGAGGCTGCACTCTGAGTGTTATTGCACCAGGACATGATGGGCCAGTTGTGATTGGCCTGGAGACAGGGAAAGCTCTTTGGCTTGAGATAATTTGTTCATTTTTGTTTCTTTTTGCTTCAATTTGGATGAGTTTTGATGAGAGACATGTTAAAGCTCTAGGGAGAGTTACTTTTTGCATTAGTACTGGAATAGTGGTAGGTATTCTGGCTTTTGTGTCAACAACTGTTACAGCTCAAAAGGGATATGCTGGTGCTGTCCTGAATCCTGCAAGATGTTTTGATCCAGCACTTGTAAGAGGAGGCCATCTCTGGTATGGCCAATGGGTTTTCTGGGTCGGTCCGACGATATCCTGTGTGGCATTTGCTTTGTACACAAAGCTCACCCAAGTCAGCATTTCCACACCTATTAGTAAATGGAAGCATAAGAGTTTTTTTTTTTTTTTGGATAATTTAAGGAAGCAGGAATTAATGGATTAATTTCTTGTGTTAGCTAAATTATTTGTTAATTCAATACTTTCGGAAGTGTTACTTTTGGCATCAAATTTGTTGTTTCCATCATGTACTGGAAAGAAAAGTTTCCACACTATTGTTTGTCCTGGCATATTGATGCCACAGGTTTACAATATGTCTGAACACAGGATCAGGATGTGTATTGATTTATTTATTATTTTTTTGAATACAGGAAGTATGTTTGTAAATTGTTCATTTGTTCATAGTTTTATTGACTTCTGCAAGAGATGTACATCAAATTTTGTTCATAGAGAATTTCAATATTCAATATTTATACTTACGAAGGAGCAATAAATTTTATTTTTTTCTCGAATAAGTTAAGTAATACAATCATGTATATATCCATTGACTGTAGGCTGGTATTTTTTGTTTATGCTGTAAGAATATTCTTGGAGATAAGATATTTATCTTGATTACTCTTAACAATACCCTCTATTATATCATCGAGGCTACTTAAATAATAATTAAGAAAACTAATTAATTAAAAATCATGTGGAAAATGCATATGACAGATGTATATATAGTAACCTGTTGTTACAAAACCCATGCAGGCTAATTTCTATGGTCTTTCTTTTTTGTCTCTAACCCTAATACCAAAACTCATAAATTTATTTGTTTCTCATCAATAATTGAAATAAGCACACTAGGTGAAACTAATCACCTGCATGGCTGCCTTTCTCTGCCGTATGCATCAATGCTACTCTTCGAATAGAAGGTTAATTTTCGTCCTTAAAGCATGGATTTAGATTTGAATTTGTTTGTCTCCAATGAAGCAGATGGTCCTGTTCCTCATGTTTCCCAAGGATTATCAATTGAAAGCCGTGAAAAGATAAATACAATAACTATTTCTTGCCTGCATCGGCTACAATGAATTTTTCTCACCCCAGGTAATCAACATATTAATTTATTTTCTCATCATTCTCAGTACTTCTCACATTATAGGGTGTACTTAGAAGAAATTAATTTTGTTTACTTACTGTTCTATTCACTTTATTATCAGTTATTCTCAAGTGTGTTTACATGAAAGTACCTAGGCAACTTCTTTTTATATGTTTCAAGCAATTCATTCAAGATTAATCATCGATTACCATGATGTTAATTTTCTCTCACCCAATCAAGTGAAATCCTCATATTTATGATCTTGTTCTCTAGTACTATTTGTTATTAATCAAACGCTTGTAATGAATTTAAAAATATAAATAAATCAGTAATAATTTTTATACACTGAAAATCTACTGAGTTTTTACCAAATAAATTATACAAGGACAAAATATGATGTTATAATATATATGCAATTTTTTTTTTCTAGTACTCAGTTTTTTAAGTTCATTTCATGTGCTGACTCAATAATGAGAGAAGAGAGGACAATTGATGTGTCCCTCGTGTGATTTCTTTGTTTCAGATGTGGAGGGCAGCATTCACAGAGCTTTTAGCAACGTACTGCCTTATATTTACACTAACCACTGCCATCATCACATGTTTGGACGCACATGAGGCTGAACCCAAGCTTATTGTTCCAATCGCAGTATTCATCATTGCCTTACTCTTCCTCATCCTTACAGTTCCTTTCTCCGGCGGTCATATGAGCTCCGTCTTCACCTTCATCGCTGCCTTGAAGGGCATCGTAACCCTAGCACGAGCTGTCATATATGTCTTGGTTCAATGTCTAGGCTCAATCATAAGTTTTCTCATAATCAATTGTGTAATGAGCCAAAATGCAGCAGAGAAATGCTCCTTTGGTGGCTGCATAATTGTTGGCAATGAAACAACATTAACAACAGGATTAGTGCACAAACTGCATTGATATTGGAGTTTACATGCACATTTGTGGTACTTTTTGTTGGTGTAACAATTGCATTTGACAAAATAAAGGTCCAAAGAACTTGGCTTAGCAACGGTTTGTGCTATAGTGGCAGGGGCCATGGCAATTGCTGTATTTGTGTCCATAACAGTAACTCGGCGGGCGGGAGCCCAGCTAGGTGTTTAGGCCTATCGGGGCCCATTGTGGGAAGGGCAATGGGTATTCTGGATTGGCCCATTAGATGCTTGTGTTGTTCATTATGGGTTTGCAAAAACTTTACCAGAAGGTTTAGTGTGGGAGGATACAGTAGAGTAGACATTATGAATTTGGTCAAGATTTGCGGTCGTGGGAAAAAGTGAAATTAAACAAGATTACTTTTTTGTAATTACAACCAATTAATCTAATTGTTACTACTACAATTAGGGTATATTTGAGATTGCCTTGCATTCAAAATAATTAACTCCAATTTAAATTTTTAAATAATCAATTTCTAAAATAAATTGAGGGAATGTTTAGCAAAAATATATTATAAAAGAATCACTTTTCAAATAATTTCTTTATGTATTTGGTAAATAAAATTTAAAAGTATATTATGCATGTATAATGATTAAAATGTACATGTCTATTATTTGGTAATATAAATATGTATTTATGTAGATATTTATTAGTATTATTTTAATTATATGATTAGTATTTAACTATTTATTAATATTTGATATTAATTTTTGTTTGTTTTATTTAAGGAATAAAAAATATTTTAGTAATTTTTGTTTATTGTATTTAAGAAATAAAAATTATTGTATTAAATTTTATTTTATTAATTAAATAAAAACAAAAAAAAATTACCAACAACACTACTATGTTTTGTTTTAATACTATTAATTTCAATTATATATACAAAATAAATAGAAATTAAACCATCAGTGTGCCACTATTATGTCACGACTGATAAAAGCAAAGGTTATTTTAAAAACATTGGTGACTTTCATTTTTTAATTTTTATTCTATTTATGAAGTAAAAATAAATACCTAATTATTTTTTTTCTTATATTGACATAACATTGT
>JAXCLQ010071475.1:0-12013 GCA_035584115.1 Cedrela odorata
TTAACTGCAAATACATACTTACATTCCTTATAGACAATGTTATTCTTTTTATTACACAAAACTTAAACAATTCTAGTTAACAATTTTTTTTTATATACATACAAATATACATACCTTACAACTCCTTGTAATACAAATTGATTATTAATTTCATATCCAAAAATATTCATACTAGCTTATAAGTCTATACATATTATTTAGTTAATTTACAAATTACATATATCAAAAATAAAACTACGAATACGCTTAATATCATCGCTTGCGTACTTGGTCATCCTTATGTGCTATTATTTGAAAAATAAATTTTTCAATAAATGGTGAGATAAACATCTCAGTAAATAATCATGTAAGTGTTATATGTCGATACAGTGCAAAATTATGAAAACTTAATCAATCAATACATTTTCAAACTTTTTAATTATATAAAGTTCATTCAATATAGCCATATTTAGAATAACTTAGTCAATTAGTGTCACCTGCACCCACGGTGACCCGGTTATAGAACGTGATCACGTGTTCCGCATTAAGCGGTCATTCACATTTACATATAACATAAACGCGCATGACACGCTAAACAGAATTCTTACTCACATGCAAACCTCGCTTTTAACACGAGGTCCGACTAGATTAGAATAACATAACTAACGACAAAGCCATAAAACACATTCTTTTTCAAACATTTCACACATCGACAACATTTCATAATTATTCTCTAAATGCGATACCGGCATAAAAATTCAAATTTATAAACATTTCATTAATCATTTCATAGAATTTCATTGGCGTACCAACATGTACAAATCACATTTTTATCAAACATCAAATATCGCATAATTTTCAAAACAATAAAATGCATGCACGATTTACTTACGTTTGTTTCTGCTCTTCCCAAGTATGTTTTTATGCCAATGTTCTGTACCTAAAAACAAATTAACACCACCTATTTCAGTTACGCATTCAAACTTGTCGTTACCTACCTACGACATCCACATATCCCAAATGATACTTAACGAATTCCTAAAACATGTTCATCATCATATTCATTTCATTCACTATTCCGTATATACCTATACATAAATATAACTAGATATGTAGATTACAACAATTTATGGAAACAAAACAAATTTGGCATGTATTTTCGAACTCATTAAATGTTGCCATTCCCGTCAATTCATTTTTTCAACACATCTGCATTAACAAATCCTAAACACTCCCAAATATTTCAATCAAACTAGGTCTACCGAAATTGTTGAGATTCGATTCCAATTCTACCGTTCATCATTTCAAATCCACACATAACAATTTAAGTCATCATAAATACATATTATACATTACTTACAATTTAACATTAATATCACTATTTCAAATAAAACTCAATCAATTTTATAATGTGCTAAGCATCTTATCATTTTATAATGTCTGTATCTCGTTCTGAATGTAGTCTTATATACATTATTTTCAAGAATCCTTAGTTGATAATATCCAAATCTCAAGTTGATCTTAGAAAATATAGTTGCTTCTTGCAACTGATCAAAAAGATCATCAATACGACGTAATGGGTACTTATTCTTGATAGTCACCTTATTCAACTGACAGTAATCAATGCACAATCTCAAAGTACCGTCTTTCTTCTTTACAAATAGTACAAGTACTCTCCAGGGAGAAAAACTAGGTCTAATGAAACCCTTATCAATCAACTCTTGTAACTGAACCTTAAGCTCATTGGGCTCCGTTGGTGCCATACGATATAGAGGCATAGAAATTGGATTAGCTCCAAGCATAAGGTCCATAATAAAGTCAAACTCTTGTTCAGGAGGTATTCTAGATAACTCATCTGGAAATACATCTAAGAACTCTTTAGCAAAAAGGATATACTCTAATTGTTTCTCTTGAGCTGTCATATTCATTACATGTGCCAGAAATGCCTCACAACCTTTCTGCAATAATCGTTTTGTTTCCAAAGCCGAAATTATATAAGATGAGAGCACATTGCGCTCACCACTCCAAACCATCTCAGGTTTACCAGGCTTCCAAAAAGTCACTTGCTTGGTAAAGCAATCAATTGAAACTCGTTGTTGTGATAACCAATCCATCCCCAAAATGGAATCAAAATCTTAGATCTTTAGTGGAATGAGATCTACTTCTAAAATAGTGTCTCCCACTTTCACCTCACACTGTTTAAATATAGTCTTTCTAAGTAATTTCTACCCCAATGGTGTATATACTACTAATTCCTGGTCTAAGGGACTTAACTCCTTATCGACATGTTATGCAAATGATATGCTTATGAAAGATCTATTAGATCTAGGGTCTATAAGAATATATGCGGGCTGACCAAAGATTAACATTATACCTGGGATCACATCTTGGTTAAACTATGCCTGCTCCTAGTTCAGTGCAAAAACTCTAATTTGAACCCTAGGCTGATTTCTTTGTGCACCCTGAGCTGATGATGTGCTACCAGAATCAGATCTCCTGTTAGGTGGAACAGAAGTCTGAACTGGTGGTCGTTGCTGAGGAAATGCATAAGGTTAACCCTGAACAAAAGGTTTAGTCAACTTGGGTCTCCCTAAACTTGAACAATACTTCTTAACATGCCCTGTCTATCCGCAATGAAAACATGTCATGGGAGATATATATGGACTAGTATGCTGCTTCCTATAAAAAGGACACTTACTAGCTCCCTATGTCTGTTGAGAATCCGAATTGGACCTCGAAACAACTGTTTCAGGTCTAAATCCGAATCCATAAAATCCACGTAGAGAAAAAGGTAAATTACTAGCAGGACTAGGTATAGAAGTACTGCTAGATGAACCACTGCTACCGCTCTTCTTCAATGATTGGCTTACAGAAATATTCAAATCCTTTCTCTTCTGAAATCTATCTTTTGTCCTTCTTTCCCTTATCAGTTTTTATGCCCACAATGCCAACTATACCATCTCTCGGTAACTCTGCATACGGGTCACTGGCATCCGATCTCTAATATCTAAGTTAAGTCCTGCTTCAAACTTGGCACAAAAGGGTCTCCTCATTAGCAAATTCTAGAACAAATTCTGTTAACTCTCTCAATTAAGTCTCATACTCTACCACAATCTTGCCCATTTGCCTCATATTCATAAATACTTGTCTTTTTTGGTTACTATGATAGTGAGTGAAGTACTGATTCTAAAACTCCCTCAGAAAATCAGCCCATATTAATTGTGTCCCAAATCTAGCTAACATGTTCTACCACCAAATAGCAGCACTATCTTGCAATAACCGTATAGCTACTTTTAGTTTATCCTCATCTGCAATTCCTATATCCTACAAATTCTGCTGTACCACTCTCAGCCATCTACTAGCCACAATTATATCAGAAGTCTTAGAAAAAGATTTACACCCTAACTGTCTTGCTTCCTTAATTAACTTAGAAAGTCTGTATACTAGTCTAGAAGATTCTATTGGGCCTATAGGAACTATTGGCACTGGAGATGCCATCATTGGTTCATTGGGTGGTTATTCCAAGGGAACTTACTCAGGTTAAGCTGGATTTTGGTTCTGGGCATTCCAATATGCCATAAAAGTTGTCCACAGTTCAAGTAGCACATTAGTTGGCATTTCCATCCCAGGCTGTGGAAATGGAGCTGCTTGTTTGGTTGAGGAAACTAGGGTACATGTGAGGAATATGTCGTTCCTCTTCCTCAGGTATCGGTACCCTACGGGGTCTACCCCTTCTTCTTCCCGTACGTGGAGGCATATTCTATAAAAAAAATGAGGTTCATTCATATATGCTTTACAATAACATATACTTATCTACGACTTGACTCACTTAATGTCCACTGGATAATTTAAAAAGAATTTATTTTCAAAACCATGTTCAACCCATTTTAAAATATCAAATTGCTTTCAAAACAATTCAAAAGCACTTTCTCAAATCTAAGTGCTCTAATACCATTAAAATTATCATGCCCCGACCCTAGGGTCCTTCTGTGACAATCGCCACAGATCCTCATGATACACACTTTATATCCAGAATGTACCACAAGAGCCTGTAAGGCTATCAAATCATTTACTCAACACCTGAAAACAGTTTATAATACGAATTCTCATTCATGGGATTATCGATATTAAAGAATTGATCTCTGTGGTCAATTCATCCACAACATGTATAATTAATATAAAAATATCAAATCGAAATATTTCACATGAGCTAAACAAAATAATAGGTTCTTACATAATCATCAGAGTTTAAATTCATTTCAATTTCCAATCATAAAACAAATCCTCAGGAAATTCAAAGTTCAAAAAAAAAATATTTACATATCCAAAAAATACATATCCAGTGGACCAAATACATAACTGTGAGTTAAGGAAAACAGACCTAACCAATGTGTTGAGTGCACTCAACTGCCACTACCAGTTTAGTGAGGACTAACGCTCCTACCCTGAAAAACTGAAATAGTGAGGGGTGAGTATACAACTATACTCAGTTAGTGAACGCATATATACATAGATATACATACATGCACACATATTTCTAAATCATGATATTAGATTTATTCTTTACATATGCTCAAATATATATTTACTTACATTTCATGTTCAACAAATAACTGAAAACAATGTAGAAATGGTCTGCATTCACTTAAATCAGTCAAATCGGGCTGGCCATATTATCTCGATTGCTACTCTGGCTGAGATAATGTGGAAATCCATCAGTGGACTTGTTATGCATAAAAACCATATGCAATGCATTCTTGTAAAATAGAAATTATTGCATTCAAAGGGAAACAGACCAAAAACTTATATCTGTTTTGTGTTCGCAGCGGAAGTGCGGTGTGCAAGGTCAGTTCCCGAGCACGTAACCACCATTGGGGAGGCCAAGCCCGTCACACGAACTTGCAGAAAGGCCACCCCTCGAATCTAGACATATGTGTCTATGTATGTTTTAGGTATTTAAAACAATTTCAAATATAAACTTAAATGCAAAATTCAAGAACTCACTTCTTTCCTTTGCAAACTGGAATGGCAAGTGAACTCCTTTGCTTGCCTTCTCGGTCCATAAACTTCGGTGTTAATGATAGTGGCTCCAGTTTCGTTATGGGATCGGTTTTAGCTTCACCAGGTCAAAATCATAGCTTTCTCTCTTTGTCTCTTTTTCTCTTTATTGGTTTTTGGTTCAAAACAAAACCTTCATCATACTTTTCTAAGGATGGCACTCACTGAACTTTTCACAGAGAATAGAGAAGAAGAAGCCCTTGGTTCTCTCTTAGCTTGCAGAAGAAAGCGTGCGTTGCATCCAATACATGTTATATATATATACACTCAACACTTGAGTGTTTTCTTGCACAGCCGTCTTTGCTTATACCTTGCCTGCCTACTTGCCTCTCATTTCATTAATTGAATAAAGGCAACGTGACAAGGCTTGATTGATTTGGCTAAGAGAGATAATGTGTGTGTAATATACATATATCCTTATATATATATATATATATTTACTCATACACATACAAATATCTTATACATATATCTATTACTCTAATATATATAGATATATATTTATATATAATATAATATTATATATACATCACAATGTATAAGATATTATTATTATTATTATTATATTATTACTTTAATCATTATTAAAGCATTATATCAATATATAACAATATAAAATCCGTAAATTATATTTACGATATCCCATAATTAAACTGAAATATTTTCTACGCTTACAAGTGTTAGCTCGTACTTGCTGGGAAATATATTCTTTACAATAAAAAATCAAATTGCTACTTGATCAAGTATCGAAATAACATCATTAACAAATTCATGATTATTGTATAATAGCAAATGCCATCATTATCAAGTAACCAACTGTGTGTGACCCCTGGGTTCACTGTGAACTGGACATAAGTAGATACAAACTCCTTCGTATCACTTCGGTACAACTCTTTGTAACCAAAGTTCCTAATGATCATAACAGACCTCTAGCAAGACGTCATGACCCCTAGACACTAATGAATTCATATAATCGTACGTGCATGTAGTAAAGTCCCTCTATTGTCGACTCCCAATCGAGTATGGGTTATGGTATTGTCAAACTCCTAACTCAATCATAGAATCTGAACCTTAGTCATATACAGGTTTCATATATTCGCGAAACACCTTTTTGGATATACTTGCTTTAGCCAAAGACTTTATTCCCGTATATAATAGTTCCACCTAGGATCTTAAGCTCCAATATCTGAGCCAGCAGATTCCATTTTGGCTATCACCTATCTTCATACACCTAAATACATTGCCAGCAAACTTCTTTCACTAGGCATGGCCAGCCCGATGCGATATACACAAGTGAACAATGTACCTTAGTACAAAGAGCAGCCGTGATACCTCAGATCAAAGAACTAGAGGTACACTATTACGGCTGTGTGACGTATCATTGACTGTGGATATTCACTCATGTGATTCGTCACGTTTGGTTATGTTTAGTAACACGTTCTCCAATGTATTACCAATGTTTATGCTCTTGAGACATGAGACTCGTCTCACAATTATTAGCATTCAATACTATTCCTTAGCAACATCAAACATACCAGTCATGCAATGTCATAGTCCCATATGACATCATCTTAACCTAAAACAGATTTGAATGTATTCAAATAAAAACTCTGTCCTTATATCTACAACTTCTTGCAGATAGAGTCATGACATCGTAATACATCACAGGATCTCATTCTACATTTTATATATATAATATATATTAGCAACTATATATGTAAAATGATATAAATGTCGTTTTATTAATCGTAAACTATTTTACAATTAATTATATAATTATATATACATCAGGATGATATCCTTAAACCATATGACACAATTGGTTATAGGGTATATCTCCAACATGCATAAGCATTTTAAAATTATTTGATTTATGTAAAACATACATTTATAAGTCAAGCCTGTCCCACTGATGTTGGCCCGAGTAGTCACTTGGTGATAAAGTGACTGTCCTCGTCATATCCATCAAATTTATGAGATCCTTATCAAGTCGCTAGAACTTTCCATTTGGTCTCTATATAACCGTACATTTGCACAACGGCTCACAGTGGGCTTACCATAGCTTATCATCCCTTATATAACCCCACTGCAACACCAATAACCTACACGGCCTCTCATAGGTCCGTCCATAAGTTACAGTTCTGTATATATAGTAAAAAACCTGGCCCACTGGCCATATATCAATAATCGGCCTTAATAGCCTCACATCACCAATATACATGCATTTAAAAATGTTTTAATTTCAATTTCAATCAAGATTTCAATTCATTTAGATCAAACTCGACCTTCCCAACCATTTCATTCTCAAACACAGATTATAAAATATATAAATCAATTATGGCCTCCTGGCCATTTTAGCATGTATATCTTCAATTTTATCAAATAGCAGACCATATAAAGTCATGCATCCCAATATCAAAATGAAGTATAAAACAACAGTAACCATTTTATTTTAAACATACATAACACATATACGTATATATAGATATCACAAGCAATCTATTTACTACTTATGTATGTATAAATTTACTCACAACTTTTGGGACGGTATCCACTCGCACTACATTTCCTCATGCTCAATTGGTCCTTCACACAAGTTCTCGGAACCTATTACAACACATGTATATTTAATTAATTCCACGATTCCAATATATCTTAAACACAATGCATTTAATGCATGTTTCATGGAAAATGTATCTAAACATTTGTAGTTGACACATACACCTTACAAGGCTTACTAATCGATGTCATTTAACTGATTTCCAACAATTGAAATTCAATGGCCATTTATTCACATTTCACATCTTTGTTTATAACGAAATGTATTCATATATTCTAAATGCTTTTCCAACACACACATAATCATTACATACTTTCTATTATCTCAATTAATCACATAAAACCTGATTTCCTATGCAAATAAATGTGTGTCCTTCTGGTGAATAGTAACCCAAGGTTTCCACATTTCCATTCTCATAGAAATTACACTTGAAATAGGTTAATAGGTTTACCTTTAGCCTGTAGAGATGTGTAGGAACCTCATATTGTCATTTGAACACAAATCCCAAATTCGGTTTTAAAACCATAGTTTTTGTTCTTGTTGAATCTTGCATATTATAGCCCACATTCGGTATCACATCATAGATGAGAAGGTTGTGAATCACTTGATGAGCAAATTTTGACTAAAACTTAAGAGATTGAACTTGATTTTTGAGAAAATCAGTAAGAGGGAGAGTAAGTAGGGGAAAATAGGTTTAAAGAGAGAAGAAGAATACATAAAGAAAGAATACATTAGATTTGGCTTCCCCTTTTGGGTATTTATAAAAATAGACAAAATGACCGATTTGCCCATCAAATTTTACCTATATTAACGCCAAATATCGATACTTTTAACCTAAGTATCAATCTATTTTGTAAAGGTATCGATACTTTTGAACTTATGTATCAATACTTTCCCCCAACATCGACTCTGGAATTTCTTTTGACCCTGAGTATCGACACAATTGCCTTCATGTATCGATCTCAATTTTTCCCATATATCGACACTTTTGATTAAGGTATCGATCTGGTTTACCTAGTAATTATTTTCTAACTTTCTGTTTTGCCACGGATCGATACCTTCGAGGAAGGTATCGATCTGATCAGTTTATAATTTCTTCCTAAGCTATTGACTTGCAAGGTATTGATACCTTTTAACGAAGGTATCGATCCCTTCATCAAGTATCGACCTGTATTCTTCACGTATCGATACCCTTGGCCTCAGGTATCGATATTTCCAAATGTATCGATACCTTTAAAGAAGGTATCAATCTGATCAGTTTATAATTTCTTTCTAAGCCATTGACTTGTAAGGTATCGATACCTTTCATTGAAAGTATCGATCCCTCTTCTTGTTATTATTTTTGAACTCTCTATTTTCAAATGTATCGATACCTTTAAGGAAGGTATCGATCTGATTAGTTTATAATTTCTTCCTAAGCTACTGACTTGCAAGGTATCGATACCTTTTATCGAAGGTATCGATCTCTTCATCAAGTATCGACCTGTATTCTTCACGTATCGATACCCTTGGCCTCAGGCATCGATATTTCCTATCCAATTATCCATTTTCTCATAAAAGCTTAAAATAAAAATTTTTCCTAGGGGCTATACCTCCCCACCTTTCTCGGTTCACCGGACCTTTACAAAGGCACTGCCCCTTGACCCCACTCACTAATCGAGTAGCGAGATCACCGAATACATCAGCGTAAGGCATTATGTGAAAATCTCATATATGTCAATTTTAACTTACTTGATTTATTTAATTCACCTTCCATGAGTTAACTTCAATCACCTAAGCCTCAAGTGTGTGACTTACCATTACCATGCATGTGTGAAAGGATATGTCATATAAATGACTACTTTATCCTTATATTCAAATAATAGGGTTTAACACATCTTTCCTTGAATTATTTATAATTAACTCATTTTCATTTTTTTTTTGTAAATTATTAATCTTTTACATTCAAAAAATTTTATTCTGGTCACAGAACTTTGGCTTTCTTATTACATAAAATTTTCAATCATTACACGTGTGCTTCTCATATTACGCAATCTCGCTATGCATGACAGAGGTGTAATTTCAAAATATATATGATCTACAAACAAGATACTATGAATATCTTAAGTTTAAGGATTAATCATACCATCGTAACTAAGAGAAATGTCATAGATATGTGGATAATACTCCATATAGGTTTCTTAAGCTGGCCAGTTCGATGAACTTGTTCTCTAACAAGCATCCATTTATTAGACTAAGTGAACACCTTCACTAGTAGCTTCTGAGATCAGCTACCTTCCTTCTCTAAGGAAGTATAAATAATATATGTCAATCTAATCTAGATTTATCAATGTCCTAGTGTTGATAATCCTAAGATCGAAAACATTTAAGAATGGTAGAATCTCATAAATTAAACTTAAGTTAATTCCTCTAATTGTCATTCTAAGAACTTTATATGTAAGTAGTTAACATAAGCAAAAACTTATAAATAAATTACCAATTTTATTAATTAATACAATAATGTACAATTACATATTTGTCCCAATTAGATCTAGGTTATATAACCAACACATTATAGGTATGAAGTTAATATGTATAGAGTAAGAGTAAGCTTAGAAAATGTGTTTAAATATTCATGAAATGTTTATGTAGATAGATAATTTATGATAAATCAATTTTGTATTGATATTTAATGAAATTGATGAAAGATAATTTACATAAAATTTATGATTTGAGATTTTGGTGCAAATACTCAATATGAGCGCATCTGTGCACAAATGTTTCTACCCTTACTAGAGAAAGGGGTAAGAGAGAGGTTACTTATTTCCTCCTTTGCCATCTGATATGAGGCAAATGAAAGGTTACTATTGGATGAATTGGTGTTTGGCACTAAACACCTTATCTATGCCAACGCTAACGAGTGGGCTTAATGATTTTTTTTATGTATTGATGTAAAACAACTCGTTACCGGGTCTCAAGATGCCTACCAGCAGCGCACTGAAGGATGTCTCGAGGGATAATTTCCTGACGAGCCTAGATTTTTATGGGATCATCCACAGATTTTATACATGAGAACTTATTTATATTGCTGGTATGATTTTAAAAGAATAGTTTAAATTGCTGTGAAATATTATACTTTAAAAATAATACTCTTACTCCTCGTTTATGTTTTCTTATTTCATTATATCCACTCACTATGTCCTTTAAAATTCACCCCCTTACTTTCTCAGTTTTTTAGGTTAGATATTTAGTTAGAGAGTAAGATGTTACAGTAGAGAAAAGACACTTGGGAAAAGAGGATACACACTACTGTCACTAGGGCATATGGGTTCGTCATGCAAAAAGAGTCATGTATAGTTTAGGTAGTGGCATATTTTAGAGTTATGTCTAAACTGTGACATGCTTAATAATGCATCAGATGACATAAATTATTAAAGAGTTACATTTATGTAATAATTCGGCTTATTGCCCTTATGAAATCCGTGCATTGTGTATATGTGTTATGATTAGTTCATCAGAGTTGTGTATACATTCAGACAGATAGGTTGAGGCTTAGGGTCATAAGCGACTCTGTCACCTGCCGTTAGCATCTCTAGATTTGGGGATGTTGCAGCACAATGCCTTCGTAACAATATAAAACCCCATAAGAAAAATGTCTTTTTTTAAAATTTTTAGCTTGTATCTCGCCTTCAGATTGCACTCAATATGATGAGAACAAAAACTGTGGTATGATTCAAAAAATATTTTACTTAACCGCTTCAAAATACTGTCATATTGGTCTGATACAAACTCCAAATCTTTAACTAGGCCAAGTGCATCATGTAGCTTGATCAAGAACCACTCTTAGAATGCATAGATTTTAGAGTCACCAACTTCAAATGCCACAGGATAAATCTGGTTATTTCCATCAAAAGCGATAGCTATAAATTGTGTCCCCTAGTATGTTCATTTTAAGAAGGTGTTGTTAATAGCAATCACGGGCCTAATCAAGGAACGAAAACCATAAATATATAGCCCAAGTGCCATGAAAATGTACAAAACATTGTCGTCCTCATCTGTTTGTATATGAGTTATTGTGCTTGGGTTTTTGCCTTCTAAAACATGGCAAAACTGTGGTAGCAATTGAAAAGAATAAGCTAGATCACCGTATGCCAATCATAGTGCTTCTTCCCTAACTAGCCACACCTTATGATAGGACACAAACACTTTGACTCTCAGTGTATATCATCTCGAATGTTTATTGGGGTGTAAATTCTGTTCTGGTCTTGGAACTTTTCCATCACATGTTTACTAATAAATCGACTACTTGCTTGACGATGCCTTTGTTGTAGCCAGTCTGTAATACCTGTAATTTCCTTTATAGATGTATGAGCCTAGTTTTGTAAGTTTGGAAAAATGTAGTAGACATGAAATGGGAATTTTATGGTTAACAAGGTT
>JAXCLQ010071479.1:0-12006 GCA_035584115.1 Cedrela odorata
TAATTTTATAAAAATTATAAATAAAAAACATGTTTATCTTGTATGAATGTCTAATGTCCAATGTAACAATCCAATGGACATTACATAGCAAAATGGCCCAATTGATACTAATTTGTAATGCAAAGTCCAAATGAGATTGAATAGTACGGTAGTGGATCTCAAAGTTAGGTGTGAAAGTGAGAGGGAAATCTCACTTTATACACACATAGTATATAATACATTTGGGATATTTTCACATATCTTCCAATTGATACCAATCCAAACCTACTCCTCCCAATGCATTTTCCTTGTTGTCTTCAACCTCTTAACCCACCAACTACCCCTTTCTCTCCCTATGGACTGCCATCCACCACCTTGCATTTTTACCATAACACCCTTACTCGGTGAAATCTCACTTTATACCCACATAGTATATAGTATATAGTATATATATAAGAATAATATTATCGTTTTAAGTAATCTTGCCAAAATTTTGATTTTCATTTATTGATTAAATAATACATTTGGGATATTTTCACACATCTAACTTAATTTAATTTGAAAATATATATAAATTACGTACTAATTTATTGTACACATTCAATAAATTTAAAAATAAGACAATTCTTGTATATTTGAGAAATATTATATATTATAATAAATTTTCTTAAATTTTATATTAATAATTCTTATATTTTTGTTCGATTTTAAAAAACATAATATGTAAAATATTTAATTTATAAATTCATATTTATTAATCAAATACATATTTATTTATAAATTTAATAAATAATTTTATTTTATATTAATAATTATAAATTAAAAATACAATATTTTAAACTCAAAAATATATTTCAATATTTTTAAATCATTAAATTATATCTCCAATTATTCAAAATCAAATAAAAAAATTAAAGTGAGATTCTAATAGTATTTTTCAAAGTTTAATGAGTGATTTTATAGTACTTATTCAATATCATGATTATAATAACTAAAACATGTTTTTTTTTCTTAAAAAAAGAGAGAGAGAAAAAAGTAGAGTTGTAATATATATTTTTATTATCTTTAAATACTAAAAGTTATCAAATACAATTCTAAATTTTATATAAATACTTTTATAATACTTTATGAACGTTTATATCCAATTTATATCAGTATTATTATAATACTTTATATATATATATATCCTATATATATGAGTATTATTATATCACTTGATATCTGTGTCAAATTTATATGATTATTATTATATAACTTGATATCTATGTTAAATTTATATGATTATTACTATAGCATTGTCGAGATGTATCTATTTAAAATGAGCAATTTCCATCGCCATAAGAAGGAGGGAATTGACTATCATTTCAATTTTGTGTAATAGATTGAATATGTGCAATAAATTAACACTTAATTTATATATGCTTATCAAATTTAAATTAAAATTGATGTCAAAAACTAAAAAATGACTTTTATGAGTATTTTTTGTTAAATTTCTAAACCTCAATAGAAGTATTTGAAAAATATTACTAATATATAAAATTTATATACACAAAATTATTTTAGTCATTTTGTTGTTTTGGTTAGTTAATCAAACAATTGGTATTACTATTAAGGGATACTATTTATTAGTTTTAAGAAAATTTGCATTGATGTGTGATTTTACCAAACTTCATGATAGATGTGAAAATACACGTAATATATTTTTATAATTTTTAAAATAATATAAAATGTATATAAAATTAAAGTATTGTGATTTTTATATCACAATCGCTCGCTGTGAGATAAAATTACAAAATATTAAATATGAAATATTAAAAAAAACAAGCAATTTTCTTTAAAAGTTGATGTTTAATAAACAAATTTTGGACCTTAATTTTAAAATTAAGTGACTTTTTTTAATATATAATTAACGAATATCACATCACTTAAATTAAGTATATAAATTAAAATAATTACTTAAAAATCATGAAAAAATATTCGCATTTAATTAAAAAATAAATTTATGTATAAAATATGAATACATAGAATCATATTATGGATAATGGAATGTTTAGATTTTATATGTACATTATTGAGGTGAACAAATTCATTTGTTATTAGGTAAAGTAGACTATTTAATTATAACAATCAAATGAAACTAACAAATTTATGGACTCCAATAATAAACACAGCTTACATTAACGAATTTATTTTGAATTAGTAAATATTTTTTTCTTAAATTAATTAATTAATTATTTATTATATCATCCAATTAAAACGCTTAAATTAACAAAATTTTCTTAAAGCCACGACTTAAAATTAGTATCTTTCTTTTTCTTAAATTATTTATTTATTCTATCATCCAATTGAAATTAATCGTACTACTTTATAAAATTATACAATATTTTTTATTTATTTTTATTATTAAAATTATTATCATGATTTATCATTTAAAAAAAAAAAATTTTACGCAATAATTTATTAAATAAACGTATAGACCATGAGATATGCTCGATTGCTCATTAGTCATTCCACAAGAGCAAGATTCCTTCAAAAGGAAATGGGAGGGTAATTTGGTAATCATACCAACAACACCTATGGATTGTTTGGTAGTGTCGCATGTTTATCGTCCTATTATCACTTTTAACTCTGTACTGCGGACTTCCCTAGAAAAACAGTGGCTTATTTCGCTTTTGCTTTCAGTTTCACTTTCATCATATAATAAATAAAGCCAGCCAAAGCCTGACAAAGCGTTGAACAGAAAGTCGAACTGCTCTTACCAGGCCACAAAAAGTCAGTCGTTTTCCTCGAAGTAATCACACAACAGAAACAGTGGTAGACATGGCCTGTGCCAGCTTTGCCAAGCTAAACGCAGCGTCGTCTCAGTGGATCGGCCAAAAGTCCTTCGCTCAACGTCCTGGATCGTCTCGCTCCTCCGCTCGCCGAGTCTCTGTCCCGATTCGCGCCGGTGCTTTCACCGAGGAACTCGTGAAAACTGCTGTTAGTTCTCTAGATCTTGATTACTGACTTTGATTGCTATTTCGTTGATTTTTATTTTTACTTTTAAAATTCGTTTTTTATGTCAGATCGTTTTGTTGTCGTTTGAAGTTGTTGTGCTTGATGCGTTATTCGTTGATTGTTGTATTGTATGTATGAAATAAAATGAGATCTTACTATTGTTAACTATTTAGTGCTATGTGCATATGTACTTGTATAATTATACACATACATACATAGCCTGTATATATAGGGGTGGCAACTCGTATTTGTGGCGTATTATGCCATGTCAAAAGAGGTTAATATGATCTATTTAATAACCATAGAAATGAAAATTTTAACCCTATTATTAAACGATTAAACTGTTTGTAATTGTATATTATTAAATGATTAAACTGCTTGTAATTGTATCGCTTGTTTAATATTTTTATTTAAATTTTAATATATTTTTATAATATTTATGATAATATTTTTTCAGGTACTAATTATTTTTATTTTAAATATAACTAACTATATTGTAAAAATGGATAAATATAACTATAAATTTTTAAAATTGGAAAACTATAAAAATAAATTTACTAAATTATAAATGAGTTAGTATGATATAATTACTCGAATAATTAATCGTGTCGTAAACGAGTTCATGTGTTGAGAATTTTAAACACTAACCCGAGACGATTGTTAATCGTGTCATGTCATATGTTTAATTGTCGTGTCATCTTATTTCAACCTAAACCCGCAAATTTTGTGTTGGGTTGGCGGGTCGAATCAAAAATTGCTACCCCTTATATATACATATATAATTATATATAAATATCCTGCATATATACACGTATAATTATACTGCTTAGCCTGCACATATACATGTATCATTATACACACGTAGCCTGCATATTTACATGTATAATTGTACTACATAGCCTGTGATTGGCGGACTCTTTTTCCAATATGGAATATGGTGTAATCACACAGCCTCACTGGGTTGGTTTTAGACTTCACAATTAGAACTGCTAAAGTGAGCAACCGAGCATTGCTTATTCTGTGGTGAGAGCGAGTGCTGTGTTTCGAATTGTTATTGACACAGTGACTAAAATGCAAATGCATGGTTATCTAGTTGCATTGTGTGCGTGGTTATATACTATATGATGTGTGACAATGTTCATTGTAGCATGGATATGTGTGTAGGTATGTAGCATGTAAAATGAGCATTGCTTATTCTATGGTGAGCAAGAGTGTTATGTTTTGAATTGTTATTGCCACAATGACTAAAATGCAACTGCATGGTTATCTAGTCACATCGCATGTATGGTTATGTACCATATGATGGGCGACTGTTCATTTTAGCTTGGATATGTGTGTAGGTGTGTATAACATATCTGATTTAGAAGATGTTGTGACTGCCGAGATGCATAATTTCTAGTTCAAGCTCATATTACTGTTGTAAAATGCATGCAATGAATCTTGATAGTGTGTTAAAGTGCTTGTTGGATTCTTTCTTCTTGGGAGTGTATGTGTATAGCAATTCAGATTTAGAAGATGATGTGGTTGTGAAGATGTGTAATTTCTAGTTCAAGCTCATATTACTTTTGTAAAATTCATGCAAGGAATCTTGATAGTGTGCTAAAGTGCTTGTGCGATTCTTTCTTCATGGGTGTAGAAAACGGTTGCATCACCTGGTCGTGGTATTCTAGCAATTGATGAGTCAAATGCAACCTGTGGGAAGAGGTTGGCATCAATTGGATTGGAAAACACTGAGACCAACAGACAGGCTTACAGGCAACTTTTGCTGACGACTCCAGGCCTTGGCGAGTATATTTCTGGTGCCATTCTGTTCGAGGAAACATTGTACCAATCAACTATAGATGGAAAGAAGTTTGTGGACTGCTTGCGTGAGCAGAATATCGTGCCTGGTATTAAAGTTGACAAGGTATATTGTCAACAAAATGTTCAAGTTTTCTAAATTGTTGCGAAAGTATTTTGTTTAGCTTCTTAATTGAGATTTCTATTTTCTTGGCAATGTTGGCTGTCATTGAGTTATCTACTTTTTATTTTTCAGGGTTTGGTTCCTCTACCAGGATCAAACAATGAATCTTGGTGCCAAGGCTTGGATGGATTGGCATCAAGATCTGCTGAATACTACAAGCAAGGCGCTCGGTTTGCTAAGTGGTGAGTCATTTGCTATCTTAATTAAAATTGGCTGAATATTTGTGGTTTGATAGCCATTTAATTTATTAATTTACTACTTCAATTATTTATTATGGCATCTAATTTTGTGGAAATATATAGGAGGACAGTTGTCAGCATCCCTTGTGGTCCTTCTGCTCTTGCTGTTAAGGAAGCTGCCTGGGGACTTGCACGATATGCTGCCATTTCTCAGGTATATATCCAATCTCAAAGTCAGTCTCTTTCATTGGATTATTTAGCAGAGCAACAAATTGAGAATCTTCTTCTTCTTCTTTTTTTTTTTAATGTATTTGTTAATGCGATGTAGTGGCTCAACATATGTTGAGCTAGGAATAAATTTATGATTTTGGCCCTGGCTGTGCTGTCTATAATAGACATAAATATATTGCCGTGACTTTACATCCAATTTCCCATCAGAAAGTTTAAATTTGTTAATATTTGCGCAGTTAAGATGATTGTAAGACATTTTTTCCACTTCTTCAGGCTATCAATTATTACTTTTTCAGAATGCATTAACATAATTCTTACACTCAATCTGTCTGCTTGGTTTTGTGTTGAAATGGAATTCAAAATTCTTCCTCCTTTTTCCCTACTGTTGCCCGTAATTAGGTTTGTTGGAAACTTTGCCTGTGATAATTTATCCTTATCTTGCCTTTTAAGTGTTGAACAATTCAAAGAGATTAGCTTTGGATGGATTTGTTCTAAATACTTCTCAATACATTTTATAATTTGTCAATGTGATTTTATGCAGGATAATGGTCTTGTGCCTATAGTAGAACCTGAGATTCTTCTCGATGGGGACCACCCAATTGAGAGGACCCTCGAAGTGGCAGAAAAGGTCTGGTCAGAAGTCTTTTTCTACTTGGCCGAAAACAATGTCACTTTCGAGGGAATTCTACTTAAACCCAGCATGGTAACACCAGGCGCTGAACATAAGGAGAAGGCTTCTCCGGAGACCATTGCTAAATATACACTTACAATGCTTAAGAGGAGAGTACCCCCGGCAGTTCCAGGAATTATGGTATGAACACTCAAAACCTTTTTGGATGAATTTAAGACGATAATTTATGGTACTGGCTTCTTATAATGGTGAATTGAATCTGTGAAACCTTCAGTTTATATAAATTGATGATTTGGCTGAATCAATTCTTTTTCACAAAAGTTTATCCAATGTTTTGACTTAATTCTTCATATCAAAATTGTGGATTTTACTGTTGATGTGATTATACTGTATACTGGTGCAAAAGCATCTAATTTTCATTTGTGAGTTTGATCTTTAGCAAAAAATGGCTGGTAATGGTTGTGTGTTCTGTTCTCAGTTTTTATCTGGAGGACAATCTGAAATGGAGGCAACATTGAACTTGAATGCAATGAACCAAACCCCCAACCCGTGGCACGTGTCCTTCTCATATGCCCGTGCGCTCCAGAACACTGTGCTTAAGACATGGCAAGGTCGTCCCGAGAATGTCGAAGCTGCACAGAAGGCACTATTGGTGCGAGCAAAGGCAAATTCCTTGGCACAACTTGGAAAGTACTCAGGCGATGGCGAAAGTGATGACGCCAAGAAAGGAATGTTTGTGAAGGGCTATACCTACTAAGCCAATGTTTCACAAAATACTACTTATTTTGAGCCAGAGTTTAGGCAAATTCATGCCTCTTGGCCGTCTATAGATTGTGCACTTTTTATGTCGAGAAAGTCTTGATATTAGATAAAGCCTTTTCATTTTTCTTTTCCCCACTTCCTCAAAACTAGAGAGCTTGAATAATACCTGAGATAAAAGAGAAGTTTTTACGAAGTGTAACTCAGGAGAGAGAGAAACTGGTGAAAGCAAATATCTGTGTATCTCTATGTTTCTAAGTTATTGTACTTGAAATTTAGAGTGCTGAACTTTTGCTTGATTTCATCTTCATTGTATATTAGACACCTTGATTTGCGGAATGTAAACAGAATTTATAGACTACAATATAATTTCATTTTCGTTAAATTTGGTAAAATACTAGTAGTTTATATTTTAAATGAGTTTTAAAATTGAATATTTGAAATGGGAACCGAAGAGGTGGCACGGCATTGTTGACACGTGTACTTGATGTAGTTCTTCAGTCATAACAGGGTTATTTATGTAGTATTTGATAAATACTAAAACATATAATGTCATGGAAATTGTTAACGAAACGAAACGTATATATGTGAAGAATATGCGTTGATACGCGCGTGAAAGTACCGATCCATTTTGACTCTTAACGCCAAAGCAACCATAGCCTGAAAGCCCACTCTCCACGGCAACTACACAGAGCACTAAAACGATACCGTCGCAAGCCTAGCACGATCGCCTCATTTTTACTCCTCTCTCCGCATTTTCCGCCATTCCCTTTCTCTTCAAAAAATTCACACTCATTCCTTACAGTCATAATGAAGGATCGGCCACCGCCTTCGTACGATGCCGTTTACGTCTCTCCTCACCACCGTCTCCGCTCCGGCGTCTCCTCCGCACGTAGTCACTTTTCAATCTCTTCTCTTCCTCACTGTGAAACCGAAAAACAACTGAATAATAAGACGAATAATAATATCAATCATGATAACAACGATAATTATAATAATTTTAGCTGTAATGATAATAGTAAAAATTCGAAGTCTAATTCAGCTTACAGCGATGGTGTATCGAAGGAGGAGTCTGATCGGGTGCTGGAGATGTCGTTGCAACCGGTGAGTGTGTGTTGATTGAATATAATTTGAGTATTGTGAAGAATTCTGAGTTGGTACTATTTTTGAAAGCTTTGAGCACAGTGTGTGTTTTGAATTTTATTGTTAGTTTAATTGCCTTGCTCTTGGAGCTTAAAATGTTGTTAGGAGGTTGATTCTAATTCTGTTCGTGATAATTGTTGGATTAATAGAATGCGTTGGTTATTACATATTTGTGTACATGTGATAATTTCATTGTAGTTGTGCATTATTTTGTTGAAGATTCTAGTGTTTCGTATTCCCGTGTGTGATCAACCATATTCAGAAGTAATGAAGTACGATCGGAGGTGAAAGTTTATCTTTATTTTAGGAAATTGAGAGTTCGAGCGAGCGTTCATAATCCAATGTTATGTTTTCACTTCGGACTGTGAAATATTGATGACATGTGCTGCATCTTTTGCAATCTTTTAGTGTGATTCTGTGATAGAGATGGAATTTTACTGCTCATAAATTTCTTGCAAGTGTCTTTAGTTGGAATGTTGTCACAAACCAATTATCATTGTTGTGATGATGAACAAAATGAAATTTCAAAATGTAGAATTACTTTGTTTTGCTTAACCCTTGGCCATTTACTTCTTTTGGGTTTTCGATTCACCCAACTTTCCTTTTTTCTGCTCCGAAGCAAGTAAGAAGCCAGGGACAAAAATATAGAAATTGCTATCTACTCGAAATTGTAAATACTAGTAATACAATAATTTCGAACTATATTGCTAATCATAGTAAACTATTTCATTTAAGTATCTTGTATTGTATGATACTTTTACCCTAGCGACAATTGAGCAAATTCTAAGTAGCATTTTTGAGACAACCACTACTCTGGAGCTCTTTTTGATTAAGGGAGTTTCAGTTTATGCTATGCATTCAAGTTTTTCATTCTTTGCTGTCTTCATAATATTTTTTTTGTTCATCATCACAACAATCACAATTTGCCACTTCTTGAATCTTCTTATTTTTGGTCATTTTTCAATAATCCAGATCTGGCCTGAGTGCTTTTTCTTAGCTAGTGCTTATATGCTTGTGTGATGTTCAGATGCACATGTTCTTGTGTGTGTTTGTGATATTTATGCATATAGTTTTTGTCTACTTTTTACTTTGCTTTCTTAGGGTGCTTCTCCCTCCAATAACGTAGAGGATTGGAGATGGAAGTTAACGATGCTTTTATGCAACAAGGAGAAGCAAGAGTTGATTTCAAGGGAGAAAAAGGATAGACATGACTTTGAGCAAATATCGGCTTTGGCTAGTAGCATGGGTTTGTATAGGTATCTTCTGCTTCATCAGAGCGGATGCTTTGATCAGTGCACCAACTTCTGTTTTGAATTGGGATAGTGATTCAATATTACTTTTGCTGCCATTTGTATGCAAAAGTTGTTGTCTTCTGTAAGGTCCCATTGTGAAACTACAGATTTGACTTGGATGATAGACGTCCACTGAGAGAGGTATTTTCTTGTTTTATCTTTAGTTAATTTCCACCCTTTTATCTTTAGTATAATTTTTGTTCACAATCCACAGAAGGCCCTTGTTTTTAATTTGAATGGAAATTTGTTTCTTCTATTTTACCTCCGTTTCTGCTACCTCTTTTCACTGTTCCACCTCTCCACTTGACCATAATTTTGCACCTCAATCGATCAAGGTTGTCAATTAGTTTGTTTTTTTTCTCTTATCTGTCTCCCTCTTTTTCCGCTCTCTTAAATTGTTTTTGGTTATTTTTAGGGTATTTTAAATATAACCACTTTTTGTCTGCTTCCTTCCTGAATTTCTAAGGTTTCTGCTCAACAAGCAAGGTCTTTATTCTGTTCAAACTTTTATCTCTATGTCCTGCAAAGTTAATTATTCGTATTTGTGCTAGGAAAGTATGATTTCTAGTTACTTTGTTGTCTTTGTTTTTCCTAGTATCTCTTCTATTGAATGGTTTAGTCTCAGGTTGATGGGGACAGGTATATTTGTTGTTTAAGGTGTTGTTTAGGGCCATCAATTTATCTTTTCACAAGTAACCACACTGAAAAATTCCTCTATCTTTGGAGGATCTCTACTAGATGATAGTCTGAAATGACAAGAGTTTCTGGTTTTGCGTTTACTTGTTCCTAATTTCCAATTTACTTGAAGCTGAAAGGTGTATCCTGAACTCTGAGGCAAAGAAAGTATATTGTAGGTGACTGATGGTTGTTTAGTGTGGTTTTACTTATCAGTGTACAACATGTATTGCCTCCATAGCTTGTGTTGCTCGAATTCGCCTGAATTTTTCAAAAATATTTACTTTCTATGCACTGATTTCTTTTGGTTATCTGAACTTAGGTTGTATTCGTGTGCTTGTAAAGCTATGCTTTACTGAATAATTTATGATCTTATCTTCTGCATAATTATGCTTCACACATATTTTATAGTTGCACGGCCAACAGTTGTTTGACACTATGACTTTCTGGCTTCATTCCAGTAGAGGTGTTTCCCTTATTTTTAAGCACCTATGAAACATAGAGATAGTTAATATCTTATGGTTGCGGACAAGGTTCTATAGGGAGCTTCATTGATAGTTGATTCCCTGTGAACGAGTTCTTTTGGAATGAAGTTTAGTCCTTTTGAAATCATTAGTATGAGGCATAACACTATATCTTTATTTATGTGTCCACTAAGAAATTTGAAAAAGGAATCCTAGCCAAAATGAGACAATCTCAATAGTTATGGGACCTTTAGAATGAGAAGTTGATGGGATTTAACGACGTCCAAGGAATGCTACAATGTTTTTTGAGGTTTTATATATGCTCTTAATCTAATGTTGACTTAAGGTTGTTTTCTATTCAGAGTTTTTTATCCCTTTTTTCCACGCTGCTGACTAGATCGGTGAAACATTCACTGGTTGAGTGATGTTTAATTGGACCAGTTATTTTCTTGTTTATATAATAAATAAAAATACTCGAAAATAGTAGAAAGTGGACTATAGATTGCATGGCAGACTAGCTTAACTCCAAAGGTTAAATAAGCTGAAATACGGTTGACACTGTTGCACTTTTTGTATAATCTGGTTTTGAATGATATCAGTCATATAAAATTACATGGTAGAATTATGAAGACATTGTAAAGTTACGAACTCATTGTTGGATATCTAATTGGTTCGGTATAGCTGCTGCAAGTGGCTATGTTAAATCTAGGGCTAACATGAGTTGAAGAAGTGGTTGAATATTTCATTATTTGCAAAGTTAAGGTGATCTGGTTGATGATTGAATATTTAACAATAAATTAAATGTAAAATGTGTCCACAAAATCAGATGATATGTAAGATCAGTTATGCGGTAGACTCTAGGAATAAGTTATATCAGGAATAATGAAAAGAAATCATATACTCTAAGACTCGATCTGAATGGTGTGGTCAGTCATTGTACTCTACCTAAGACCTTTTTTTTTTTTTTTTTCTGGGCTAGGTAGATTAATATTATGCTCAATATGAGATATAAACTTGGTTAGTTGGTGAATTTTTGGTCATTTATCCTTCTCCTGTTTTATGTATTTGTCGATTCATTTGTTTCGGCCAGTGCGTGTGTAGCAATTACCAAATTGTTTGGTCCAGCCTTCTTCTTTATCAATTTCCTTGGTTCATTTTAATTCAGTTAGGAATATGTGACAAAAAATTTACTCAGTCAATTGAAATTTATTTCTTTTTGGCAATCTAGAATCATATTTGGAAGAGGCTTAAGCTGTAGATTCTCTGGTTCCTCTTTTTCTTTTCTCTTTGACCAAATTGGTAGATTATATTCTTTTAGTTTATGAAAGAAAATGAAAGAAGCAAGAGAGACAAATTTACAGTTTTTTTGTCTATGTTTCTTACCAGAAATGTGATTTTCTCACCAGATGTAGACACGATACTCATTTTCTCTTTTATGTATTTCAGATGCAGTCAAGAGAGACTAATTTTTGTGCTTGATAGAAGTTTTTGACTGTGTTTATATATATGCAAGTGTATGTGCATCAGCTTTAATGAATACTCAATCTAATTAATACCAAGTGACTAATAACGTTCATATATGGCCTTCTTCTACTATTTGCCTACTTACTAGTTGTTATCTGGATCTGTTAAGTTCATTAATAGATTTTGTTTGCTCCATGTTTGTGTATTATGTAGAGAAGAGGAAGGGCCG